>JANLJB010001683.1:0-24591 GCA_026212285.1 Bursera cuneata | reverse complement strand
GATATTTTAAGTAACATTAAGACCCCTATTTTCATGTGTCAAGACCCCATGTTTTCCAATTCTGGGGGTGTCTATGTTACTTTATGAATAACAGGGGTGAGTTTTTACTTAGACTAAACCTCGGGGGTGTCTATGTATTCACCCCATTAATTAAAAGGTCATCAGTGGGGCATTTGAGCATAGATTTACTCTCATCTACTCTATGCTCATGTCTTTGAAACTCACAAACTCATGATATGTTGTATTCTTTATGGTAAATAAAATATGTGATAATAAATCTTTCCTCTATATGTAACATATGCTTGTGACAAAATCATTTTTAACAATATTCTGTTTTTAATTGCATATATTGAGTTTATTGGATAAGACCTTATAATTTTAGTAAACTTTTAGACATGATACATGTAAATCTTATGCCCTATCCTTCTATGAATTTAGAAAACTGTTTTTGTATGCTTCACATTTTCTAATCTATTTCAAATTTAAACATGGGCTTTAAAATTCAATATTAAGTAAATATTCTTTACATAAATTCAAACTCAACTTCAATATCAAGTAAGTCATCAGATCTTTTAAAAGTAAAAGCAAAAAATTCATAAATAAGCACATATTTACATTTTGATATTTAATTATATTAGATGAGCAGCGAATACTAAAAAATTGATGTGTTTGTTTATGAATTTTGTGTTTTTTTTTTTTATTGATTGGTATTGGGTTTTGAAAATGATATTTGAATTTATTTAAAGAAAATGTGGTTGGTGTTAAATTTTAGGATTTGGCTACGATATACCTTATGTAATAAACGTTATATATATTTTCATATTTTTATATAAAATCTTATGTGTTTTGATTTGATAGTCTAACAAAATCTTAATTTTTTTTTATTACATAGCTAAGTTCAATATCAAAATATCAACATTTTACACAACAACATACACTTGATTAAATAATTAAAAAAATTATTATTAAAACTTAAAATCACTCCCAAATTTTTTTATTTTGTTTTATTTATTTATGTTGTTTTAACATTTTTCCAGTCTAACAGCATGAATCGTTATGATTTGAATCGAAAAGGGTTTAAAATTTAATTCCTTTAATGACGAATCATTTATTAAGAAAAATCGATAAGTAGAATACATATTATGAAATTGTACCATTTACTACTACGTACACACAACTAAAATGGGCTTTGTTCTTTTTCTCTCGGGTCGTTAATTAGGCCCGAAATCTTCTTCTAGAAAAGGCCTTAGGCCCATTAAATCTTGCTTAGCGCCTCCCCGCCCACGGTTTAAACGTGTGAGAATCATATTCCGGAACTCTCCCACCCCAGGTCCTACAGTCATTCACGTTCTAGAGTGATAAGCCACACCACGCGTTCAGCCTCTGATTGGCTACAATTGGAATCGGGACCCACGTCACCCTCTCAAAGATTCATCCACCAATCAGGATCACAGCTACAAATCTCACCTCCCAGTCACCGCAGCGACTGTTACCCGCCAATAAACATCGCCTTTCTGTTTGTTTCCCCAGAAAAAGATTTGGTTTTCTCAGAAAATTTCAAAGCTCGACCTTTATTTATCTACTACTTTTCTCTCTTAAACTTTTTTTCCTTTTTAATTTCCTTCTCTACTGATATCAAAAAATTAAAATTAAAATTTACTTGGATTTTTTTTTTGGAATTGAATAAATTTTAGCTTGATACAGTATTTTGTGGAGAAAGTGAAGGAAATATTATTTGTTAAGTTAAAAAAAATTAAAAAAAAAAAACTATATTATAGCTGCTTTGTTATTGTTAATGCTTATGTATGTTCTGCTCTCGAGCTGTAAAAAAGAAAATTAAAGAGGGAAATTTTTATGCAGAAAACGAAGTGGTTTTTAGTTTCCCGAGAAACAAACAGAATATAAGTTGAAACAACTTTGTTTCATGTTTTTAACCCCTTGAGTGAACTAAATAGGTAATGTTTTCGAGAAATTCTGTACTTTCTCGGGAAAATTAAAGTTAACTACACTGCTTGAGCGTTGTTGTGTTTTAGAAAGCAAATAATTTTTACCAGTAAAGATTCGGTTCTGAGAAAATTTCAATCCTGTTATTGGGAAAGTTAAAATTAATTTTCTGTGGAAAGAAAATCAATCCATACACGGGTTATTCACTGATTAAACCTCTCCGGAAAGAAGAGAAGAAAATGTCTTTTATTCGCCGAAGAAAACCAAGCAAGGCCTCGGAGGAGACAGATTCAGAGCCAATCATTCAGGAAGAAGATGATAAGGACAAGAAAATAGCTGGAAAAGACGCAAAAGCCCTTGAAAAACAGAAGAAATGGTCTTGTGTAGATACGTGTTGTTGGCTGGTCGGTTGGATATGCGTATCGTGGTGGCTTTTGATTTTTTTATTCAATGCAATGCCGGCGTCGGTTAACCAGTACGTTACCGAGGCGATAACGGGTCCGGCGCCGGACCCACCGGGCGTGAAGCTGCAGAAGGAGGGGCTGAAGGTGAACCATCCGGTGGTGTTTGTGCCGGGAATTGTGACGGGTGGGTTGGAGCTCTGGGAAGGGCACCCATGTGCTGATGGGTTGTTCAGGAAACGCTTGTGGGGTGGCACTTTTGGTGAGGTTTATAAGAGGTATTGGTGATTGGCAATTGATGTTTGCTAATGATTTTGTTGATTGATTGTTTTGTTAAGTTTAGTTCATTCCTTTTTTGGTTGCCACATCATTATCAAAATATCCATCTAGTAAAATGGTTTCATATATACTTGCATATATAAAAACTTTCAAATTTGGTAATTAGATGGAATAATTATGAAAAGGAGTAGTTGTATGTTCTTTCCCATCCAAGACTTTTTCAAGTTGGTAAAGTTGAGGGATTTGGTGGTAATGAATATGAAGGATACTCTTTTTGATGTTGTTTAGGTTAGTGGATTAATAGGAAGCTTTTGGTATTCAATGTTTGAGCATATCATTCATATATGAACACCATGTTTAATGTTTTGTTGATTGATTGTTGATTTTGATGGTTTAATAATGAACTTTTGTGAATGAATTTTGAGTAATCTGGCGGTAAATTTGTTAATCTGATTAAATAGGTGGTGATTATTTGGTTCTTTTGGGAATGTTTTGAGGATTTGCTGGTAAGTTGGTATCTTTGACGGTAAGGTTTTCAGGAGTGTTTTTGTTTATGGTCTTTGGTCTTAAGTTGGTATATACGAGGGTGGACCTTATCTTGTGTGTGGTTTATCTGAGAACATAAACATGGTGAGCTCTTGAACAGAAAGATATGTTGCTTTGTGGTTTAAAGTGGGTAGGCTAAAATTTAGATTCTTAAGTTATTATGAACAGTTGTTTTACAATAGTTTCTGTTTTTAATGTTGGACTGCATTTGATTATAATAACCTGCCTTTGTTTGATAATTGAGTGTATGAAGTCAGATATTGTGTGTTTAATTATTAGCAACTTGCCTTTTAGATTATTGAGTTTTAAGATTGAATTTTGCTCAAGTTCAGATTATCCATGTTAGTTGTGTTTGCATTTTGAACTCAAGTAGGTGCTTTAATTTTTCCATGATCTGATGGACATTTGCAGACCTCTGTGCTGGGTGGAGCACATGGAGCTGGACAATGAAACAGGACTTGATCCTCCTGGTATAAGGGTCAGAGCTGTCTCTGGACTCGTGGCTGCAGATTACTTTGCTCCAGGTTATTTTGTTTGGGCGCTTCTAATTGCTAACTTGGCACGTCTTGGATACGAGGAGAAAAACATGTATATGGCTGCTTATGATTGGAGAATTTCATTTCAAAACACTGAGGTAGTTCTTCCCAACTTGGAATTTCTTCTTGACATGAAAGCATGACTTTGAAATTCATTGATCGTGCATCAGCTCTTTGCTTTGACATGTTATATTGGTTACTTTTTTGTATCGATATTTCATTTGAACTTAATTATCAGGTAAGGGACCAAACTCTCAGTCGCATCAAAAGCAATATAGAATTGATGGTAGCTACAAATGGAGGGAAAAAAGCAGTTATTATTCCACATTCTATGGGTGTTCTGTACTTCTTACATTTTATGAAGTGGGTTGAGGCACCAGCTCCAATGGGAGGTGGTGGTGGACCTGATTGGTGTGCTAAGCATATAAAGGCAGTGATGAACATTGCTGGGCCAATTTTAGGTTGTCCAAAAGCTGTCGCTGGACTTTTCTCTGCTGAAGCAAAAGATGTTGCGGTTGCCAGGTAAATATCTAGTATGCATCCATTATACTGCACTGCTGTGGTGCTCTAATCTGCTGTTTGATGCAAATATAATTTGCCTGGACAGGTATTCATTGCACAGGCTCTGTTGAAAATACCAAAAATCCTGTGGCTAGCTAACTAATATGTTTCAATTATCCTTACCATTGTTCATGACAGTACTATGGACCCAAATGCTCAATTTATCAAAACTCACATCACATTTTCATCTGCTTGCTTAGCTGCTGTAGAAGTGCAGTTCAGTTTAGTCTTATCTACAATACAAAAATCGAGTTTCTTTTAGAGAAAATCTTAGCATGTAAACAAAAAAACACCATTTGGTTGTAATCTATAATCAACATCATGATGTTTTCTACTTGCCAATTATACTTATTGTATTGTTGAGAAGCCACTTTGTTGCATGTATTTTGAAAATTTTCTTATGTTTTTTAGTGATAAAATCTAAAGTTTTCTTTGTTGAAAGTGTCATTTCTAATTCCATTCTTAATGGTGCTTATTTACATCTGAAGTTCTGCGATGAATGTTGTGCTTTACTTAGCCTCATTAAAGAGTTTCAGATTGAATTTGTGAGCTGTACTGTTGTAGGTTTAAGAAGTAGAAACTTAAGAACTCCAAAAACATGAGAATGGTGAGGGATTTTTAGGTATTTTTTTTTTTTTTTTTTTAAAAAAAGGTTGGGTAGTGTAATGCTGTTTTCTGTCTGCTAGTTTGCACCACTAGCCTAGTTGGTAGTGTAATGCAAGAAGGATTATGTGGCTACTGACTGAAATGAATGTTTCCATAGGATGTTGTGTTTTAAAATGCGTAACTTTTGGTTCTAGTTCTTTTTGGCAACTTTGACATGTCTTTGTTCCCTCTTCTAGTCCACTTCTATAGTTTACAGTTAGATGTTTACTTTTTCTTTTCAGAAAAGAGGATTCTCAAAATTTTCTGAAGTTATTTTATATCCTTTCTTTCTTGAGATGCTAAATTTGTTTCTTCTATTGCTAATAAACTTGCTATCTTATTCATTGTCGGCACTGGGACTGGCACTGGCACTAGCCCTTATTGATACGTACAATTATGTATATTGGCTTGCCTACGATGAAGAATTAAGAATATGTCCAACAAAATGCAGGGCTATTACACCAGGCTTTCTGGATAATGATTTATTTCGCTATCAAACATTACAACGTGTAATGAAGATGTCCCGAACATGGGATTCAACCATGTCAATGATACCAAAAGGTGGGGAAATCATATGGGGTGGTCTTGACTGGTCACCTGAGGAAGGCTATGCTCCTAGCAGAAGAAAGCAAAAATTTAATGACACTCAGAGTGTGAATGAAGATGAGACTGGAAGTTTGGTTTCTGAAAGAAAGCATGCAAATTATGGAAGGATTATATCATTCGGGAAGAATGTAGCAGAGGCACCCTCATCTGAGATTGAGAGGATTGATTTTAGGGTAAGGTTGTTAGTTTCAGGATCTTCAAGTAAGACTTCAAATTTTATTTCACTTAATTCATTCTTTCTTCTTACTCCATAATTCTATAACTTCCAACTTAAGCTGAAACTTGTTGGATGACCTTTTAAGTGGATAGAGAATGAACTAAACTCTAGCATGCTCACCTTTTTAGACATTGAAATGATGTGCAGTAGGAAGTGCAGTCAGAAGATGGACGCTCTTTAATGTTCTCGACCTTACCTGCTGAGAGTTGAAATTGTAAATTATCCAGAGCAATTTTCTTTTCAAAATGAATACTAGATATTGGAAGCGATTTAGATATTCTTTTCAGCTTCATTGTTGATGCTTTGACTGTTCCTCTAGCTCTCTACCATTTGGCTAAATGATGGTGAAAAGTTCTTTATATTGTCAAAAGTTAGCCCATGTTTGCTATTTCCTTAAAAGAAGTATATGGTTGGATTAAACACTCTAAAATATCCTTTTGTGCCACTGAGAGTCAATTGTGTAGCTAATCATTCATAATTTTGGTGTAAATAGTCTTAAGTAATCTATTTTCAGGTGTGCCCTTTGTTGCTTCATAATTAAATATCAACCTTTCTGAAATTTGTTAAGCTTCTCCATATTTGGTTTTCAGTTATTGAATTAATTTGTCAAGTTATATTATTATACAGGGTGCTGTCAAGGGTCACAGTGTTGCCAATGCTTCCTGTCGTGATGTGTGGACAGAATACCATGACATGGGTGTTGAAGGGATTAAAGCCGTAGCAGATTATAAAGCTTACACCGCTGAATCAATTGTAGATCTGCTTCACTTTGTCGCTCCAAAAATGATGGCACGTGGTAGTGCTCATTTTTCTTATGGAATAGCTGACAATTTAGATGACCCAAAATACCAGCACTACAAATACTGGTCAAACCCCTTAGAGACAAGGTATGAATTTCAGTGCTTCATTATTTTGATTGTTATTATTGGTATGCTTAGATATTCTTCTTTGGATCAGTTGTGAATATAGTTCTTTTCAGTAATACTAAAACCCTGAAATATGAATTCCATTCACTAGTTATGCTATTGATGAACTGAATGGTGAAAATTGGAAGCAAATTTTAAAATGACTAATTTAGTATGGTAGTCAAGTTTGTATAGAATGAGACTTCAGATGGTGTTAGACAAAAAATCCTTGGAATAGGTATATCCATGATTATTATTATGGTCTCAAACCAAGAAAGATGGTGGTTTTAAGATGGCATAGTCCATAATGAAGGAAAGTGGCTTCTAGTCTTCTTCTGATCTGTATATTAAACCGTCGTATGCATAATAATTCATTGTGTAGCAAGCTGTCTGTGTGATCTTAATCAAAGATGCCTTATCCAGCAATCATCTATAATTTTGATGTAGAGTTTTCTTAATTTTACTTCCTATTGAAGAGGTTTAGGTGCGAGGATTACTTTTTACTTTTTATTTTGTTGTTCAATTTAATCATTGGAATATCTTTTTAATAGCTGTAAATGTTCATTTGTGCTGACTGCTATGCTTCCTTCACGATTTTGTAGGTTACCGAATGCTCCAGATATGGAAATCTATTCTATGTATGGAGTTGGCATACCAACTGAAAGAGCTTATGTTTACAAGTTTTCTTCTTCAGCTGAGTGTTACATTCCATTTCAGATTGATACTACAGCTAATGGTGAAGATGAAGATAGTTGTCTCGAAGGTGGAGTATATACTGTTGATGGGGATGAGACCGTACCCGTTTTAAGTGCAGGATATATGTATGCTAAAGGTTGGCGTGGGAAAACCAGATTTAATCCTTCGGGAATTCGAACATATATAAGGGAGTATGATCATTCTCCCCCATCCACATTGTTGGAAGGTCGGGGTACTCAAAGCGGGGCTCATGTTGATATAATGGGAAATTTTGCTTTAATTGAGGATATTTTAAGGGTGGCAGCTGGAGCCACCGGAGAAGACTTGGGAGGTGATCAAGTTTATTCTGACATCTTTAAGTGGTCTGAGAAGATCAACTTACCACTGTAATTGCAAGAGGTACACACTTTTTTCTACTATTTGAGTAACAAAGTAGTCACCCATTTGTAATTATGGTCTTTAATTCAAGCAGTTGATATCGAAAACTTGTATTTCTGCGTCCCTGTTTACATAAAATTGGCTTAAACTCTGTCATATCTTCTATCTGCAGCTTTCAACTTAAGAAAAAAATTGCTGTGGTAGAATAGGCCTTATACCCTCAAGCTCATATCTCTGAAAGAAAGCCGCCACTTTTGGTGGGGAGATTCCACGGCCAGGTATCAGGTTTCATGGTGTGAACTTCATTGCAGCTCCCTTTTTTCGCAATCTCTTATCGTTTTTCATGGATTGTTCTACTGTTTGGTTCATGGTGAAACCTCGTGTCCAATATTGGTTATCAATTTACAACCTTAAAGGAAATGAGTGATGAATCTTATTCTTACGGTTGTTAAAAGGGAATTTGCCCTTCATGGGTGAGTTTCTTGACTGTTTTAGCTTTTGTGACTAATGCTAAAATGCTTGTACTAGATCTTTTTCCTCAATGATATTACATGATTAAAAGTTAAGAAATTCAAGCAACACTTTGATCAATCACTCTATTTAACTTTGACTTACCTAAAGTAGAATGTTGAAAAATAGTGAATAAACAAGTATTTGGCACTCATCTATGATATGCAATGTCCACCAAGAAATTATTGAACCATCTTGTCTAATGATCATTTTAATCTTTATTTTCTCTCAATTATGGCCACGTTCACAAGGCATCAATCCCGAACCAATAAAGTTGCCCTAAGAATAGAAAGTTAACCCTAAAACAATCATTCAATTTGTTTATTTTCTGTTTCATTACTTAAATTCTTCATTTTGTCCAAACAAATAAGAAAAAAAGGATATTACATTTGACTTTTATTATGATAAATTCCGTTAAAGATTATTCCTAATGAAAACGTCTTGTTAATATAGATTTTAGATGAAAGAGCCAGATTTTACGCATTTGGACAAAACTATCCTTACATGGAAAACCTATGCTTTACATAGGTTTACCATCGATTTTCGATTGTAATGTGTGTTGATCAAGCATCTTCTAAGACATATTCAACCTTCGAATAATTTATCGAGCATGTTGAGTATTTTTATTAATATGAACGAAAATAACTTATCAAACACGATATTGAAGGATATTTTGTCCAAATAACTTGAATTTGGTTAGTTAATCAAAAAAGATTTTAAACTCCCAAAGCTCCTTTCATCCCTAAAAGATTGGCTATTTTGATTAATATTTAGGAAATTTAAAAAATAATCAAAATTAAGATTATCAATTGAAAAATAATTATAATTTTTAAAAAATTAAATATGATAATTATAAATTGATAGATCAACGGTTGTTTTTTTTTTTTAATCAAGTGTTAAAGGCCAAAGGTTTAAAAGTCCAAAATAATTTTTGAATATAGAGATTAAAAGAAAAAAAAATTGTGGGATTATTGGTTATAGTCTAAATTCTTTTAAAACATGATTATTTTATTTTGGAGCATTTTTCATAATTTAGCTAATTTCTATAATAGTCGATGATAATTGATACAAATAAAGAAAAAAAAAAAGAGTTGCACAAAACTATGCCATAGACCGGGACACACAGGATCTTAATTTCTTTCCTTACATAGTCTCTCCCTGTCATTCTTCCGCTTCGTTTGCTCGTCTCTCTCTGTGGATCACGGCGAAACCTTTCTCTCTATTTCGCTCTCTCGTTGCCCTCGTGATTCTCACGTGATCTTCAATTCCATTACACAACGACACGATATAATAGAAACAAACAAAACCGAACCCTAACTCACTGAGTCAACCGCAACTCGGAACTCCCTCCCCCGCCAACGCGCCACTTATTCCAACCAATTTGCCCTTGCCAAGGTAAACGATTCCAAACTCATCCGCTCTCCCTCTTTCTCGTTGGTTACTGCTCTTGTTGCGTATTTAGAAATGCTAAGTTGCGTTAATATTTCTCTCCCTATTTGTAACTTTGTGTTAGAAAGAAATTCAGAAATTAGGGTTTCTATATTCTGTAGCGGCTTCGAATTATGTGATATTATTTGTTTTTGGTAATCGAATAGTTAATGAATGCTTTTATTTGTTTGTTTATTTTTTTTGTAAAGAGTTAATGAAGGGTTTGTTTTATTCAGTATTGTTAATTTCCGTTTTGACGTTTAATACTTCAAATTTTCTTACGTTTTCTTTGGTATGATTGAGGACTTGTATTCTAGTGCTAAGTAGCTATTTATGGAACCACTATAGGGGTAAGGTTTCGTAGGTGTCGAAATTTGGATTGCTTATTAGAGAAATGGTGAAAATTTGGGTTGGGTTGTTTTGGTTTTTGGGAATGGTTTAATAGAATGCTGTTGTAGAGATTTTATGTCATGTTTATTTTTCAAGGATAACGAAGGATTAGTTGCAGTTTCTTGGGTGTTATTGAGGACTGTGATTATGTGTGGTTAAGTCTTTGGGATATGTGTAGTTTAATCTATGTATTCTGGTGCTAAGTAGCTATTTATCGAACAGGCTGTAAAGGGTAAGGTCTAGCAGGTGCTAAAATTTTGATTGCTTATTAGAGTAATGGTGAAAATTGGGAATGGGTAGTTTCGATATTTTGGGATGGTCTAGTAGAATGCTGTTGAAGAGATTTTTGTCATGTTTATTTCTCAAAGATAATGAAGGATATGTTGAGTAGTCAGACCTAGAGCTGTGGTTTGCTTCCACAAAGTCTAGGGTCCAATTCTGAGAGCCACCTATTTGGTGGAAAGCCATGAAATTGCGTTGATAAGTGGTCTAGTCTTAAATAGTAAAAAAATTTATGCAGCCAGTTATGGTGAATTAGCATATGCTTGACTCGAGGGAAACATTGATTTGTCTAGCATTTAACTAGCTTGTGCACCATTTGGAAAAAACAACATAAGATTGTCCGAAGAATTCAAGTGTTTCTATCTAAAGACGGTTATGGAAAAGTTGTCATTTTACTGGCTTTCTGATGGATTTATTTAGGTGGATTGTGCAATATTTTTTGGGGAATTGGCTAATTTGTGAGCAGACGTAATGTAAGATATGGCTTTAGACTAGAGAAATTTAATAGCCATGTATCGACTGTAGCTAGCTATATACTTTAGCTTAACAATTGTTCTTTCTTTTTTGCTCTTTGTAGAATGATTTTTGTATTTTATTGAGTTGGTTTTATTATATGTTGTTTCAGTTGAAATATGGAACATGCCATCTGAGTTTATCACTTAATTTCTGTATAATTTGCTAATAATGTACTTCTGTCTTGATTGATTATGTTGATCTCGTAATATTTAGATCCACTACTTTTATTGTTTTGTTGAGGATCTACCTTCAGATGCATCTGTCTCAGTACAATGACTTAAAAATGGTCAAACCTTCTTTCTTTTAGGTTAGAGGCTTCTTGTGCTGATGATGAATTTGCAACAAGTTATGCCTCCCAAATCTACTGCCAATGGATTTGGTCGTCGAAGAGGTGAAAGAGATGGGGGGACTAGGCAGGAGAATAAATTGCAATCTGGGAAATTGAACTCTGCCAGAGTGGCAAGTACAGGTAAGCTTTCTGAACTGAGTTGACCTAAAAATTATTTCCTTCTTTTATCTCTTTTCTAATTTTAGTTTCTGTAGGTGCACTGGGTGCTGGCAAGTTTGGAGGTTTTGAGAGTCCTGCTCATGATCGGTTATTATATGTGACAACAAGTCTTATTGGACTTCCTGTGGAAGTCCATGTGAAAAATGGATCAATATACACTGGAATATTTCATGCACCAAGTGATGAGAAAGATTTTGGTATGTTCTATTGATTTTTTTAGTCAGAGGACATGCTTCTATCATTTGTTTTTAAATTGATATTTGAATCCTCCATAATTCTTTTATGTAAAACTTTTCTTCTCAGTTTCTTTCTAAGTATTCACTTTTTTTGTCAATTTCAGGAGTCATCTTGAAAATGGCTCGCTTGGTAAAAGATGGCATGCGAGGGCAGAAAGCTATTGCAGAGACTGTTAGCAAGGCTCCTTCAAGGGTTTTTATTATACCTGCCAATGAACTTGTGCAAGTTATAGCAAAGGTTGTGCTGCATTTCATACATGTGCGATCATGCTATCTAAGAAATGGTTCCTGCTGAATCAAAATAGTTTAAGTTGTTCATAAGTGTATTTCTTTAACATAAATTTTTATGGCATTTTTTTATTACAACAACTAAGTAGTCATAAATTATGTGGCAAGCAGAAATCTATTTAAGCCTTGCATTAGATGAAGTAGCTGCATTTATCTCTTGTCCTTTGTTTATTAATGATCTCATCAGTTTAATTAATTGATGATTTCAGGAAGTGGCTGTAACTAGGGATGGGTTGGCAAATGATCGCCAAGGTGACAAGCCACAGGAACTCATGATAGATTCCTTTATATCACAATCTCGTCATATGGAGATTGGAAGAGAGCTAGAACCATGGATCCCCGATGAAGATGATCCGCAGTTGCCTGATTTGGAAAATATATTCGATGACCCTTGGAATAGGTTGTTATAATAACATTTCTTTCCCATTTCTCTTGGTAATTGTTCTACTGTTGTAATATATTTTGTGTATAGGCTTGTATCTGAATGCTAAATGCAGAATTGATGTGGACATGCAGTACTTGGATTTTCAATAACATTAAATGCTTTCTGATGTTTAGTACTTTTCGGTTCCTATGGAATTATATATGTGAAACTCCTGAAATATCTGGATGGAATTACTAGGTGGTGGACGGGCTCTCAAAGATGTATGTGTGTTTCTTTTTATGTCAGAAGAAAGCAAAGCTAAGTTCACCAATTTCTTTAATAGTTAAGTTTGGCAAAATGGTGCAAGCATCAGTGAAATGTAGGAAATGTTTTGTTATGACACTATAAGATTTCTGAAAGATTATGGCACTAGGGTATATGGTGAAAGAGATTTCTGTAGTTAATCCTGAATAGTAGGAGGAAAGCTTAGTTGTGTTGAATATGTTTCTTGTTATTGAAGTTTCTTTAAATTTTTTCATTGTTATATATTGTATGATTCACATAATTTTTGTGATGATCTTGTATTAGGAACTGGGATCAGTTTGAAACAAATGAAACATTGTTTGGAGTGAAGACCACTTTCAATGAGGAACTTTATACAACAAAACTTTTGAGAGGTCCTAACTCAAGAGAGTTGGAGAGAGAAGCTACGAGAATAGCCAGAGAAATTGAGGGCGAGGATACAAAAGATCTTCATTTAGCAGAGGTGAGGTTTTGTCCTAATGGCACTCCCTGTCTATGAAAACCTTTACTTGGTTAATATGTCTGCCGAATTGCTTATATGTGCATATTCACATGTTCAATAGGAAAGAGGAATCAACCTTCAAGAAAATTTTGAGATTGATGAGGAGACTAGATACTCTTCAGTCTACAGGGGTAATGCTAATGCTAATGCATTTGATGATAGTGGATATGAGGAGGATGAGGACATATTGTTGGATTCACGCAATGATGAAACCTTTGGTGGTTCCTCTGTCTCTGTGAGTAAGGGATCTGCTGATTTGACCAGTGGAAAAAGTAATGATGGAGCTCAATTGTCATCAAGCTCTTCGATAGTGGTAGTTCCTTGATCAATAATCTCCTTTTGGAACTTATGTCACAGTATTTAGCTGTTTGCAAAATGTGTTTTGTTTTTGTACATGGTGATCTTACAGATAAATTTTATTCAATAGCTCGGTTACAATGATAATTTTTGCCTTTAAGAAGCCACCATTCTGGAAATTGTTGATTGACATTTCAATTTTACAAAAGCAATTGCTTGCTCAGAATTTGTTCTTAGGAAGCTAGTGACAGCTTTGGCTAAAACATTACTGTATCATCTTACAATCTGAATGCCATTCTATATTGGGTGCATTAGAATTATTCTCAACTAAATACCAACACTTGTCTAAGATGAATATATGCCGTATAACAAATTATGGAAGATATTTTAAATGATTGTGCAGTCTGCCTTCTATTGTGAGCATTTTCTAACTATCATGCGGTCTTTCTTTGCTTATGAGTCTATCGATTATCTTACCAAATTATTGTTCTCCTTTCTTTTGGTGTGCAGGATGAGGCACATTCTTCCCAATCTAGTACTGGTGCAGATTTATACCGCTCAGTTTCTTTTGATCATGCTAGACAGATGGCATATGAAATTCCTCAAAAAAGTTTCCCTACTTTGGACAATGAAAAAAGGTCTTCTTTTATATGATTATATTGTAGTTAATTGTTTCCTTCAGAGTAAGATAAATTCCATGTGATCCTTTTGAGAATGGGGTTTCAAATTCTGAAATTGATAGGGTCCAGGAGAATTTACTTGGTGAACATGACGGAAATAATGATGTTAAGGAGTTTGTCGAGAAGCAGCTGGTAAATTAAATTCCGTTATTTTTGCACATCTTATGGTGCAAATTTGAAGGTTTCTTGTTCAAGTGCTTATGTTTTACTTGCTTCTAACATATATTCTCCTTGTTTAAATTGCCGGCTTTATTAATGCAGCTACTGGAGGATGCTCAACTGTCAAAATCTGGGGGTGAGTTGTAGTTTTTAATTAGGAATGTTCAATGCTGTTATTTTCCTCTTTATCAAAGCTGATGTATGAGAATAATGTCAATTGTATGCAATAATCATCATTGTGAATCCTGGGTTTTTCTTAAGTATTTGCATCAAGTATTGCCCCCTCTAGTAATCAGCATGTAATATTTTCTGTAATTGTTTACCTAGTATGTTTACAGTTCTAACCGTAGGGCAATTTCTTATGCAGATTCACAGTCATTACCGAATAACGGCATAGATGGTTCTGATAAAGTGGGACTATCTGCAAATGCCACTGCATATGCTCCATCCCATGTTTTGACAAAAAGTAATGAAAAGCCAAGTTCACCTGGTGAACAATTGGAGCCGCGAGTATCAAGTAAAGTTCCTGGAGATTCACAACCTGTAAGTTCTCGTGGGAGACCTGGTAGTTCTGCATCGTCCAATTCAGATTGTGCTGTTGTTGCCTCAGCTTCTAGTGCTCCTGTTTTATCTCCAAGCTCATCAATGGGTTCTTTGTCTTCTGAGAGATCAATATTGAATCCCCATGCCAAGGTACGAATGATATTGTGGGTTTTATTATGACCACTTGACTTTACCATAGTTTCAAGCACATGTTATCAGGGACTAGACGGTTACTGTTTTTGTTCTTCAATTATGATTCTACTTCTCTAATGCATTCTTGTATATTCTTTTAACTTTTTTATCAGGAATTTAAACTCAATCCGAATGCAAAAAGTTTCATCCCATCTCAATCATCTCCTAGGCCTCAATCCCCTGTCACTGATAGTGGCTTCTATCATCCACCTAATGTTTCTACTGTACCACCACACATGCATGGCCTGCCTGTGGGTTTTGGAGTAAGTACTCAGACTACAACTTAATTTGCTATTTGTACCTTTTTATTGTATCAGTTAACTAGTGTGAGTGGTTTGGATGGGAATCTCTATAAGTTAAAAGAATTTGAAATCTCTTGAATGATTTTGGGAAGTTATTACGGCCTGTTTGGTTATTCACTTATAAGTAAGGCGTAATTTATTTTTTATTTCTATGTAGTCTTCTGTTACCATCTCTGCTGAATAATGTTATATGGGTCGGTAATTCTACGTGTGTAATCATTTTTTTCCTAGAAGCAACTTGATTCATTAGTATCTCATAATTTATACTTTTGGACCATTTATTTATCATTTCTACATGCTTTGAGTGAAAATATATTTATCTGTTGAGGTTTTAGTTATTATATTCAGTTCAACTTGCCTATTGTTCTAACTCCCATACTTTTTGCAGATTGGACCAACGTTTCCTGGGCAGCAGCCTGTTATATATAATCCACAGGTTCCAATGCAATCACCTCAGGCTTACTATCACCCTCATGCACCTCAGGTATGAGTCTGTATGGCATGACTTTAGGCTTCTTGCTGTAGCTTATGGGCTGGTTAGCGATACAGGATACTTTTGCTGTTCTTATCCCTAAGATTAATAACCTCTTTATTCATCTAAATGCAGTATGGACAGCAGATGATCGTTGGCCAAAGACCATTCTTTTACATGCCCAGCTACCCTGTAAGCAAATCTCATCATGTGCTAAAATTTTTCCAAAAATTTCCTAACATGTCTGGCCTCATGATTTCAAACTCTTTTTTTACAGGAAATGCCATATAAAGGACGGGAGTTTTAGGCGGGTAGTCAAGCTGAGAACATTCTTGGGCAGCACTCTTCTGCTTTACAATGAATAAAATCTTTAGACCGCTTGGAACATTTTTTCCTGGGAACAAAGCCCGCAGTCTGCCGAAGATTTTGTAAATCCCATATGTGCTGAGCAATTTCTTTTCATTATGGGATATAATTTTATAACCAATGTATGCTATACTCATACTAAATTTGTCATTTGTTAAATCTGTACTCCTAACTTGGTTTTTCTTTTCTTTTCTTTTCCTTTTATTTTTATTTTTATTTTTTGGATGTCAAATTAGTTTGGATCGGTTTAAAATGAAAAGTAACTCTGTCTGTAATTTTTCTTCTTTTTTTTTTTGAACTTGTTTGGATGGCATAGAAGAAATTTATTTGGATGACCAATTCTGTGACTGGAAGGGCTCCTATCTATCTATTATCAGAAAGGGAAATAGTGGCAAAAACTTACTGGGAATTTGGGATTGTTGTGAAGTAAAGCTTAACGTAAGATGGATATATTATATTAGCAATGTGATTGTTATTAATTTCATGATCGGTGATTAGGGAATTTGCAGTTGAATGCATATTCATGAAAGAATTTCATAGATGAACATTTCTGGTAATAAATGACTTGCGAAAGGAAAGGATTTGATTTAAGTTAATCGAATTACAGGCTTGTTTTTCTGCATTGGGAATGGTCAAACATTGTTAAAGTTTCTGAGACTCATAACTACTATCTGCTTTAATGTTTTGATAATATTATTACAGTTGCAAAGGGGCCTTTCTACAACTTTTTTCTTACCCACAAAAGATAAAGGTTTCGGGGTTTTACAGAGTGCAAATGAGATGGTGATTGAATCGTGTGTGAAAATGTCTTCTGTTAAGTACTTAATTCGATTTCTGTGGTTGAGAAATGGTCAAACATTTCTTTAAAGTTTTTAACAATTATCACTATCATCATTTACAGTATCAGTTATTATATGATATCACTTCAACACTACTATTAAATCAATTTAATATTGTTATTGTGTAAGATCTACCTATTGACAGCGATGACCAACTTTATTAGGTTGGTACAATAACTTCTGTTCTTCTTTTTCTCTTATAATATATTTTATGTTCATAGATTTTAACTTTTAACTTTCATTGATGTCATCCCAAACATTATCCAAATATTATAACAGAATTGTGTTCTCTTTACAATAATTCTTCTAAATGTTAACCGGATAAAATCTAGACACCCCTTAAACTACAAGCTCACCACCGTTGATCATAAAGTAACATCAAGATTCCAATTTTATGATCAAATAGGTTTTTAATGCCCGTTAATTAGTTTAAAAAGTAAGAAATCTTTATATAACTTTATAATCAATAGGGGTGAATTTGTTAGGTAGAGTATATCAAAGGGGTATCTAGTATTTATCCCAATGTTAACTAATGCAAATAAATTTGTGATTGTTGATGAGTGATGACCTCAATCTTATTAAAATAAATCTCCATTAGCTGCTAATGTCCTAGGTTTTGTGACCCAGATCACTTTAATTAATACTAGGGAACAACAAAAACATTCCAAAATTTTGGTATTTCTTTTGGTTTATTAGGTTAAGTGGTATAGTAGTGCAAAAATAAACAAGTTATAATAATAATAATAATAAGAAATCAAAAGAGGGTTGTGAACATAGCACTTCATTGACCTGTTATTCTTCTTCTAGACTAAGTGCTTAGTTTGAGTGTATGATAGTTGTCACTATACTGACTATTAGTGGGTATGCAAATAATAATATATTATTTAAGCAAGATAAGGCCATGCTTATCTAACTGTGAATTAATTAGAATTCCAAATAACTTAAGTTACCATAAAGGCAGGAGAAAGAGATAAGCATGACATTAGTTGTGACTTGTCCTATATGGGATTCTCACAAGTTCTTTTCTTTCCCCCCACCATGACAATGAAATGTCATTTTAATATAACAAAACCCTTTTTGTGTTTGGTGTTATTTTATGCAAAACAAGATTTATCCAAACTCTCAAGACATGACTCAACATCAAATCTAATGAAAGAAATAGTGAGTTTTTATTAGGTGTCTAGTTATATATAGATAATAATACGATTACATTTGTATCTTGAAAACTCTTTATGTTTCTTAAAGGTTATATAATTTTAGAGTAATGTTATGGATATAAAGTTTGTATCTTAATTTTGTATCCAACTGTGGTGTGGCATCATAAGAATGGTCAGATTAATTTATCAGTATTTATTGTTTTAATTTACTATTCACATGATGTCATATCAGTTAGGATAAACTTTGTACTCATAATATCACTCATAGTTTTGTTATAAAAACTCATAATATCACTCATAGTTTTGTTATAAAAATCATTTTCACATTGCATTCAATGATTTTTAATAATAAATTACTTCTTTTTATAAATTTTTAAATAATAAATAAACTCTTTTATAAGCACGACATAAAATTTTAAAATATTAACATATATCGATAGGATACGCATTAATATTATCCTTACGTTACATAAAGGGGAAGCAATCAAGTAGAATGGGAAAAAAAGAGCTTTTGTGTGGGTGAAAGTTAGGGAAGAACTAAAAACTTCCTTTTAAACCTTTGAGGTTGAGTGTTGATTAATTGCTTTGTTCAATTAGGTAGATTATCTTAATGTCTTCAAGCTTGATGGATAGAGAGCTAGTAAAGGAGTTTGCTGCTTCATCTTTTAAAGCATTTTAATATTCATAATTTTAGAGTTGCACTTATACCTACCTTATACATATTGTCACATTTCTTATATTTTTAATAAATAATTATTAAAAATTGTTTTATATATATGAGTCAGATTATTATAACTTAATTTTTTTTACTTAATTTTACATATTTTTGCATAATTATTAATTTACTATCATCTATGGATATTAAAGAGAAGTTAAAATATAATTTTTTTATATTAATCTAATAATTTTTTTCATTATTAGATTAAAAGAATAAATATTTATAAATAGTATTAAAATTTTAAATTAAAATTTTAAATCAGAATAGCTTAAATCATAAATATTTCGAGCCACTCGGATTGTGATTATAAATATATTTTTTTGGAACTATAATTATTTTTTTATACCTTCCTGAAATTATGTGTCAATTTTTAAATTGACCATAGATAAATGAAAAAAGGCAAGTGGAGGGGAAGAATGAGGAGGTGCGCGTGGGGAAGAAGAGAAGGTGAAAGTTACAGGGGACGGCTGAGAGAGAGTAGTTAGAAACTTATGTATAGAAAGAGCGGAATGAATTTAATACAAAAATTTATTATGAAATTTACACAAAACGACAAAACATCACTAATATGGACAAACCATCTTAACTTACATATTTTATTTTATTTTTTTATTTAACGATTAAATATTAAATTAATTAATCTAATTAATCAACTTAGATATATAGAAAATGCTGGAGAGATGGTCGTGGTGGTGGTGATGGTGGTGAAGGTGCTGCTAATGTCCATGCTGGCATGGATTGATTGTGAGGAGCTTTGAGTTGAGTGTTGGCTTGTGAGTGTTTTTTGCTTTAGCTTAGCTGGGAGATGTTGTGAAGAATTTTGAGAAAAAGGTGGGAGCTTGGAAGAAAAGGTGAGTGCTTTGAGAAAGAGAGAGAAAGTGAGTTCTTAAAGGATTACAAGAATAATCCATTCATTTCATATATAGAAATATGTCTTACCCATTTGTTTATTTGTTTTAGTTATCTTCTTTGCTTGCTTTAAACCAGTCTTGAAAAGTCTGTCTCTTTCCTGCTTTGTACATCTTTTTTTTTTTTCTTGGCTTTCTTTCTTCTGGGTGGGTTTGTTTTGTTTTGTTTGTTTTTATCATTTATGTTCTTGGTTCTGGAATCTGGACATATATGTGCTAGCATTGGAAGCTTAAGAAATGGTCAACTAGATCTTGGGGCTCTCTAGTCTTGGGTAAGAGTTTGCATGTTTTGCTGATTCAAGAGCTTTCATATTTTGTGCAACAACTTTTATGGTGATTGCATTTCGATCTCTTTCTATTGGTGGACTTCTATTTCTTTTGGCTTTTGCATGTATGAATAGTTTTAACATTTGGTTCCTGAGCTCAGGAATTTAATCATCTGTGAAGGATTTATGTGTTAAGTTATTTGACATGGGCCAGATTTTAATATTCTGTTTTTGGTTTTTTGCATTATGGCATCTGTTGGCTCGCTCATTGCCATTTGATTGCTGGAAATGGAAAAATTTCTCTTATAACTTATTTGGTTCAGTTTGCTTTTATATTTTTCTTTTGATGCCTTTGGTAATTGATAGAACTGCAATCATGTGTTACATGATGTTGATTGGTCTAAGGCACAAGGTAGCATATGGATTCTGTAAACTGGCTGTATCAACTCTATCTGGGATTCTTTTGGGTGTAATGTTGAAAATGAGGGTTACTTTAGTGGTGTACAATTTGATTCCTTGATTAAATTTCAAGACAAACTTACTTTCTGTGTATGTTCCTTCTTGTCCTATTTGCATGATTCCTTAGTTCGAGGTTGCATCTTTCCATGCTTATCGAGTGTTCCAAATTTTTTTTGCTGTTTTTCTTGTTGCTTGCTAAATGAAATAAAATTTTTGTGGCACTTGACACTTAGTTGGGCTGCTGATAAGCAGGTGGGCTAGATACTGGAAAACATTTTGCTCTTTTAGGGTTTTGTGGATCGAATTGAAATTCTCATTATAGTCTGAGACACTTGAATGGTATTTCTGACAATGCAGAACTTGTGTAAGGAAAATTCTGGCATAAGTTCTGCCTACTCATCCTTGTTGTATGACGTTAGTTGCCCTTCATGGGGGAGTACAACTGAATCATGTCTACATCAATCATCTATGTCTGAAAGCTTAAGCTTGAAGATGGGAGTTTCTCAACAACATTTTCTCAACACTAAGCAATTGAATTTTCAACTTCAAGACGCAGAATCATCATCAACTCAATCAACTGGTCAATCTTGCTCTAAAGAGGATAGTATGAAAGATTGCAGTCCAAATGGGCAAAGCATAGTATCAGCACCACCAGGTTATATATGAATTCCAAATGTTCCTTATTTTGGTGGTCCTTATCCTGTAATAATGTATATGTATTCTGTGCTTATCAAGTAGCTATGATTTTAAACGAATATTACTGCCTATATATCCATATCAACAGTTCTATATGTTATCTCATTACTTGGCATTAGATATTGAACATTCATTTTTTCATTTGTATTGTGTTATTGACTGACTTATGGCTACAAACAAAATTTCCCATAACCATATATGTATGTTTCTTTTCCTAAATCAGTTGATTTATTTTAGTTCCATTGTTTTTAAGCTAGTTCTATGTCTAATTTAGCTGTTCTTGTTCTTGCTCAGGAGTTAACCTAACTCATGCGAAGCCTATGGGAGGTCACACTAAATTCGCCCCATCAATAGGACCTCAGGATTTTGTCTTCACTCCACATGTTGATTATAACCCGTCAGTTGTAAGTTGATATCCATCTGCAGTTGTTGGTTGTGAGGATGAAAGGAATTTTATTTCTTGTGGTTGTTATTGCAGGCTCCCCTGCAACTTCATTATGGTGAACCATACTATGGTGGCTTACTAACTCCTTTTTATGGGCCTCAAACTATCGTAAGGACCTCAAAGTTTATGATGTCTCTCTATTTTGTTTGGCTGTGTGAATATAGAATTAAAAGGGATTTTAGTAATCATATTTGTGATAAAAATAGAAATGAATAAAATTGTATGCAAGAAAATGCCGATTACTTATTGAAACCTTGCATGAATACATATGTGGATGGGCACCTCTCTCTATGATATTCATTTGGATGGTCACCTCTCTCTATGTTTTTATTTATTTATATCTTTTCCATAAAACAAGCCAAGACTTTTCCTAGAAGACATGCAATATATGAAAAATATGTAATATCGTTGATAATGCAACCAATATAGCCTAATTAAAGATGTTAAAAACAGACATTGGGCCACATATTATGTCTGGTGCACTTCAAAGTTCTTATGTAGCTTATGGAGAGTGTGTGCCCTTGGATAGGGTGGACTGGAGGAAAAGATTCATTCCTACCTCAACTAGTTTGGTATTCAGGCTTATTTACACTTAGGATTCTCATGCTTTTTTCTTTCTCTTCTGCTAAAACGTTTTCATTTTTGCAATTCTTTATTGCTTGGGAAGAGTATCCAATATGAAACTGTACCAGGTTGTGATTCTTCTAGTGTAGACTCTAAACCGTCCTTTTACTGAGTAGCACCTTCCTATGTGTCATGGTACTTAATTCTTGAAGGATATGTGTATAAAATATTTTGCCGACCTTTAGATTCTTCAATGTCCATAAAGGATGTCTTTGAAGTATTGTTACCTTTTATGACTTATTTATTATTATCTTTTACTTTGCATCTAAGCTTTGTCCTTATTCTTATTTGCTTTCCTTATCTTATTAATTCTTTGTAGTAGTAAAGTTTCCTCTGTCAATTTCATTATCATCAGGCCATTTCTTTAACGAAGTGCTATTGCTTTATGAAGTCTGAGAGCTTTCTAGGCATAGATGCAAAATGATTATAAACTAAGCGATCTCATCCTTATCAGTCATTAATAATTATGGAATCGAATGATTTCAGGATATCTTTTTATATTCTGTGTGCTTTCAACCCTTTGGATTCTGCTATCAGTTGTTTTTTAATATAGATTCTGATTTTCGTGTCCTCAAATTAGTCAATTACCTGCAANAATTTTATTTAAGCCTGACCACGTTTAATGTCTTGACTACACCAAGATGTGTATTCTCTGTTACCCTTTCATGAGATGTTTGTCATTGAAATGTCAGCAGATTCAACATCCTCAAATGATGGGAATGACTCCTGCTCGAGTGCCATTGCCTCTGAATCTTACAGAAGATGAGCCCATTTACGTCAATGCAAAACAGTACCGAGCAATTCTCAGGCGGAGACATTACCGTGCCAAGCTTGAAGCTGAAAACAAACTGATCAAAGGCCGCAAGGTATGTGCTCTTTGTGCTTAAGATTACCATTGCACATCAATTGCAATATGGCACACTGGTCTTATAGTCATTTGCCAAAGTGATATATTCTATTAAGAGCTGTTATAAACCTGTGCAGCCATATCTTCACGAATCTCGTCATAAACATGCAATGAATAGAGCTAGAGGATCTGGTGGGCGTTTTCTTAACGCGAAGAAGCTCGAAGAATCTAAGCCTGTTCCGACAAGTGATGGACGAGAAGTGTCAGGCTCTGCCGAGTTACGTTTAAATGGAAACATGTCAGAATCTGAAGTCAATCCCAAAAACTACAAAGATGCTGCTTCCACCACTTCTTGTTCTGACATCACAAGTGCCTCCAACGGCGAAGACATCTTCCAGGGGCAGGAATTCAGGTTCTCTGGATACACTTCTCACAGTGGTAGAACCATGCGAAGCTGCTCAGCTGGGAACATGCGCCGGCTCCTGTCTTCTGTTGACGGATGAGGCGACCGACGTCGGTCATCTCAGCAGTTCGGATTCAGCATTGCGAAATGTTGAGAATGCGGCTGCTACTATTCCTTTGGGAAGTCATCCTTGGCTCTGTTAGTTTACTTTCACAGTTCTTTCNTCAAAAACCAAGGACAATGGAATTTCACTTACTATGCTTTTTAAGTTCTTTGTATGCAATAGAAGTTGACTGTTTGAACCTAACTTATAAATAATATCTGCCTACTAGCAGTGGCGAAACGCAGGCTGTGCCCTGGTCAGGGTCCAGCCTAGGAGCCTGGTTTATGGCTAAATCTGTCCAACTATAAATGTATATATATATATAATTGTGGAGAATTTCTAACACGCGTGCGATAATGTATCACTGTTGATGAAATTTCTCGCGTCTCACGATTGGACATATGTATATCCGGTCTGTATTGAAAAACTTATGAGAGTATAGGATATAGGTTCCGTGAAATTAATCGAGGTGTGCGGGGTATAGGTTCCGTAAAATTAATTAAGGTGTGCGTAAGTTAGTTCGAGTATCCCTATTTTAAAAAAAAAATATTATTCATTATCGGTTACGTACTTCATTGTAGGGTACGTTCACTAAAGAAAATTATGATATGCAAATATCTTTTTATGCAATACCGTATTGGGTCACATAAGTTTGAACCGACTAGGACACGGGGCTTTGGCTTGGATCGGATTTTCTCCATCTCCATTATGTGGAGATCCTATAATGTAAATAGTATAATAAAAATTTTCACAAGTAATATGGAAAATAAAAAAAAATCTATCAAAATGTAAATAGTATAATAAAAATTTTCACAAGTAATATGGAAAATAAAAAAAAATCTAACAAACAATAATTTGATGAAGCATTGAAAAAAATAATTACAATAATCATTTTTTCTTTATTATATTGTAATGTAAGGCATAATTAATTAATTATCATAAAAAATCAATTCAAATTATAAAAAAGACTTATATTACCAAGCTTGATCCAACCATTTAATAGTAAAAAAGATAAATTTATAAAACAAGTAATTTAAAATCATTATAATAAACTCAATCAAGCCATTTTGTCTT
>JANLJB010001680.1:10305-29900 GCA_026212285.1 Bursera cuneata | reverse complement strand
AAAAAAATCAATAGAGAGTTTGTAATTAATTTGATTTAGTATCTAAAAAGAGAAGCGATTGAATTATAAATAATAATATTACTACACCATGCTTAAAATTATAAAAATTTATTAAAAATATAATAAAATAATTCTTTAAATTGTAATAGTTATTTGTTATGATTTTTTTAATTTTAGTATTACTTAATATAACTATTCCCTATCAAACAAAATTTCCAGCTTTTGCCAGCGAACAGCGGTACACGTTAGTCACATGGTTCAAAGCAAGCCCATGATAATTATTAAGTCGGTTCATCATTATTATTTATGACAGTGTACTATGAATTTGTTTTCTAATATTTATCACCGAATCTTTCGGTTCAACACATCACAAGAGTTCTGCTATCAGCACTATAAATCTATAATCATGGCTTCGTATAGCTACAGTAGATCTTTGCTTTATATAAAAATTAGAACCAACTCTAGAAAAGTTAAAAAAAGGCTATAAAAAATTGAAAGTATACATATTTTCATCTATATAAAATTTGTTTTTAATTTTTATACGAAACTCCTGTATAATAGCATTGAATGGTTCTATCCATAATAATTGTGAAATGATAAATTTAATACAATTGTTGAATCTTATACTATAACTTAAGATTTTAGACTTGATAATTTCTTAATATTGTATTAATTATAACAGAAAATCCTGTGTTCGGGTCCTCACATGTGGATATTTGTATTTATTATTTGTTTGTTTGTATGTTTTTGGATCTAGACTTCACTAAGAGCATTTGGTTTGTATCTGGATTTAACATAAGTTCAAACCGTTTAGTTCACGTTACACACTGTTTCGTTTGTATCTAGATTTGGGATGAGTCCAAACCGTTTAGTATTTGATCTATGTCACATGTGAGGGAGAGTGTGAAGTGACAAGCTTAATATTATTAAGTTTTTAGATTAGATGGTTACTTATTAATAATAAGATATTAAAGCTTACAACTAACAGAGGATATTTCTTGAATTTGAATAACCTTTCCTCATATAAGCACTAAGCAGGCTGCTCGTTGTGTTGGTACAGGAATTCATTCGTTTGCATCCAAAGTTTTGTTGACAGTAGGCTGTGGATGAGAGAGACGTGTTTACTCTACTTTTAAGTAGTCATGATGAGAATTGAAAGATGTGCTGAAGAATTCGATGAAAGGTCCCATCTCAAATTTCACTTTTAGATAGACAACGTATCGTAAAGATTAAAGTAACTTATCTCGACAGAAGGCAGGCTACGTGATGGAAATAAATGTTTCTTTACTTGGCTAAGAAAAGAAATAAATGAAATGATACATCTCCAATTTCCCCAATAGCTCAACTTCTTCTTAATTAGATCTTATCCAACACATAAACAAAGTAATAAGTCGCAGTTGATATATATGTTTATATACCAAGAAAATTGGTTTATAATTAAAAATAATAATATAATAAAAATCACTTGGTTATAAAATATAATTCAAAATAAATTTGTTTGATCCATAACTTTGAGGTGGGTAATCACTAATCACTTCTTGAAGATCGTTTGGCTGCCAAACCTCCCATTAGGTATAAGAGAGTTTAGAATCATCATGAAAACATTTGTCGGCAGTCTGCTGAGGATAAAATAGTAATATTTACTCTTCTTTTAGGGAAATTTGTCAAAATAGTCACTTGGAGGGGGTCAAATTAAAAAATAGCCTCTCTTCATTAACTCTCCCATCCACCTAGCCAAAGCTACAGTAAAAATTTGTTTCTACCGATTATACCACCGTGGAGAACGGTTTTTTGGTTGTTAGGTTACGTCCAAGTCCAGGACCGTGATAGGTCCAAGGCAAGGACCGTGATAGGTGCAATGCCAAGACCGTGATAGGTCCAAGACTAGGACCGTGTAAGGTTTAAAGCTATGACTATATAAGGTCTGATACTATCATAGCGTTAGACCTTTCACGGTTATAATCTTGGACCTATCACGGTCCTATTCTTGGACCTATCACGGTCTTGGCATTGGACCTATCACTGTTCTTTGAATATGCAGGAGACGGGAGTATAATCGGTAGAAATAAATTTTTACCGTAGCTTTGGCTAGGCGAATGAAAGAGTTAGTGAAGGGAGGCTATTTTTTAATTTGACCCCCTCCAAATGACTATTTTGGCAAATTTCCCCTTCTTTTACGTAGTCATGATGAGAATTGAGAGATTTATCGAAGAATTCGATGAAAGGTCCCATCTCCAGTTCCACTTTTAGACAAATCAATTTGTCGTAAAGATTAAAGCAAGTTGTGTTAACAGAAGGCATTATTTAATTGGCCAGAACACCTCTGCCAAAAAAATAAATGAAAATACAGATCTCCAATTTTCCGAATTACTCCACGACTTCTTAATTAGATCTTATACAACAGAGAAGGGAAAATCCAAGAGAACGGATCACATAAACAAAATAATAAGTTGCAGTTGATATATATGTTTATATAACAAGAAAATGGGTTTATAATTAAAATAATAATAATATAAAAACAATCCAAGTCTTATAAAACCTATATAAAAACAAAGCATAAATAAATTAAACATAAATACAATTAAAAATAAACTAATCCTATAAAAACTAACTAAATTCGAAACTTAAAATTGTTGGATCATACAACAATTAGTGATATAAATAAGTAGAAAAAAAAAATATGAATAAATAAAATAAACAACAATAAAAAACTAACTTGTAGGAACGGAGGCTTGTATATAAAATACAATGTCCTAAAACAGTATTTCTCCTCTTCTGGTGATTGAAGATCTACGGGAGACTATTCCCAGGATACAACCGCTATTTCTTGAATTTATACCACCAATTCAGAAATCTGACAAACTGACTTATTTTAACTCTCTCAAGTATTGAATGAAGAAATGCAAGGATTTTCAACAAAAAAAAAAAAAAAAAAACCATTGTCCTCTATTTATAGAAAATTAGATGTCTCTTCATGTGTCTTTACAAAGAGGTATAACTCTTATGTAAAGGTATAATTTTATATAAACCATTGTAACTATACATAAAGATATGACTCTTAGTAAACCATTGCAACTTTACACAAAGGTATAACTCTTAGATGAACAATTACAACTCTTTATGTATCTCTAAAAATCAAACATTGTGTCTTTACAAATCAAACACTATRTCTTTACAAATCAAACATTGTGTCTTTACAAACCTATATAATACATATATTTYCAATTCAAACATTATAACCAACAAAAATCACCTAATAAGAACATATAAATGCACTTATCACCTGTCATTCTTCTCCCACACGTGATTCTTCACAATAAAGTCTTTTCAATGCCAATCAAACCTCTACTCTCCTCACCTTTTTTTATCAACATCCATTTCATTATTTTTAATATAAAATTTTTATATATTTGTTAAATTATCTTAAATATTCTGTATTATATTTCTTAAATAGTTTACGAAATCATGCATATTTTAATCTTTATATTCACAATTAGATTTTGAATAACAATTTTATGAGATATTTTACAATTTTTTCTCACATCATAATTAACGAACCTGCAAAATTGTGCGAGCTTAGATCCAAACTAGACAATATTATATTATCTGAGAGCAGGTCCAGTTGTTACACTAATATTTTTAAAAAATTAAGATCATCACTTTTTAGAAAATTATAATATACAATTCATTCATTTAAATCTAATATTAAAAAATAATGATAATCACCAATTGATTCTTAATCAATCATTCATATCAGTTTCATTTGAACTAATTATTAAAAAAAAAATATCCATCATCTAAAAATTCGTCAATGTGGTTTGCCATTATTTTTTAAACCAAGTTGGTTTATTGTTATTAACCTTATTTTGGGAATGATTCTCATTACCTTTTGCAAAGGGGTTTAAAGTTTCATTACAACCTATATTGGTTTAATTTCTTCCGAAAATTGGTGTACGACTTGGCTGGAGTTTCTTCTTTTTGACTTGTCACAAGTTAGTAGTTTTCTATATGGATCCAATAATACCTGATATATATTCCAGCTTTTGCTACCGTACACCGACACACAGTTGTCACGTAGTTTGAAATAGCCAGCTGAATTACAATAATCATGACTTTTGTGTATGCCAATTCAACCTGTTTCCGATCTGTAATAATCAAATTTGATTCTTTACAACTAAGGTGGAAATTTCTTGATATGCATCCCTCTTTTAACAAAAGCATGAAGGTAGCAGCTGTTGTTGGGTACAATTGCGGTGGAATAGATTCCTTCTAAATGTTGAAATAGAATTCCAATGCAAACGTTGCAGAAGGCTAGGCCTAGGCTCGGGAAAAACTAACGTCTAGATCTGCTGAAGAGTGCAAATTATTGTAAAGATGCAATGTATATTTCGTGATGACAGAAGGCTCTGTGGAAATTGTATATGAATGTTTCGTAATTGGTGAGAAAAGATCTACCAAAGAATTAAAATGAAGGGACCCATCTCAAATTTGACTTTAGAATTGCTCTACTACTCTTGGGACTTCAGAATTAGTTCTTATCCTTCCAATATATGAGTGCAAAACTAAGTGAATGGATCACTTACACATAAGTTGCAGTTCACATATATTTGTTACATACATAATATAAGAATAAATGATATTAAAAATTAATTAATAAAAAAGTTAGAAAATGGATTTATAATTAAAAGAAAGGTAGTTTTAATGTGTGCTCTAAAACACATATCAAGACCTAAAAATATGTATATTTTTATTATTATAATCATTAATTTTATCTTGAAAATTGTGTTAAATTAATTAGTTTACAATATTCTATGATTTTTGTAAAAAAAATATATATTTTTCAAAGTAAAATTGTGATTGTAATAATGAGAATACACTAGTTCCAAGGTCTTAACATGTACCCTTAGAACACACGTTAAGACTACCCTGAAAAGGATGGAAAAACGCTTGCATATAAAATATGGTTCACAATAAATTTACTTGGTTCATATATTAGATGTGTGCAAGGCCTTCAAGGTATAAATTTACTTGGTTCATATATTAGATGTGTTCAAGGCCTTCAAGATATAAATTTACTTGGTTCATATATTAGATTGCATAAGCCCTTCTTGAAGATCAGCAAAACCTCCCATTAAGTATATACTAGATTTACCGTCACTCTATATTTGAGATTTAATGTATAGTTTAGATTCAATTCTAATACAATATACTTAAAAGATAATTTTCTTTTGTGCAATAGATAATAGTTTCTTTTTACAATGCCCAGTACAATGAGAGAAGAAGAAAACAAAAATTTGCATTTTTGAGATGAAAATCAACCGTGTTAAGTAACTGTAAGATTAAAAATGCCACCTTGACTGAAACCAGCTCATCGCCATCTTCAAGTAGTTGGTCTTGCAGTAATTTGTCTGTATGGGGAAAAGAAGGCCCTAACAATAATATGAGGCATGTAAGCTCAGAAGGATCTGATTTTTTGTTTTGATAGCCATAGACAGAATTGTATACACGCAGAAATAAGCCACTGAACTAGCTCTTGCATGCTTCTCTTTTTAGGATTGGCAAATGAAATGACATGAGTGGATGGCCTTCGAACAGGCAATCAGCTTAAGTAATGAAAAATTAATATAAGAGTGTTTTGTCCACTTAAAATGCTTAATTTTCGTAGAAACTTCATGCGGTCAAATCTGAAAGACTTCTTTAACTTTTGAATATTTCTCGTGATTTAAGCTGTGCCATGCATACAAACTCTACTTGCGCATGCTAAAAGGCAGTGGCAACAAATTGTCATGCAAAAAGGACAACATTGCACTACTAAAACGGCAAAAGTGCCATGAGCATAATTTCTTTGTTGGACCTTGACTTGTAGATATATAATTTTGGCATCATATGAAACTTGACTTGGAACAACATCCCCACTTTACTGTGGTTTGGCTTCAGTCTTCCCAAATTCATGCCATTGCCAGCCGGTTTGAACTGCTTTTGACCCAGTTTTATAAATCAACATCACTCTATTCACAAGGCCTGAAACTCTTCCATTACTTTCTAATACTCCAAAAAAGTGACCCTTCTCAGACTCTACACACCAGGTCTGTTTGCCTTGGAGAATTGAAATGGCTGCGTTTTTTAGACAACTATGCTAGGAAGATTCTGATGGGTATTTATAGGCAGTGAAAATTCTAGCTTTAATATCAATTCAATTGTATTTTAGTGTTTATTGTCCAAAAACAGAGCAAGCTCTGCGTATATTCATATCTGTAACAAAATGTCATGCTAATAATTCTGATTTTAGTTGAAGATTGAATTAAAAACAACTAATGACAACATTTGCCAAGGTTGAGTTCCAATTGTGGTCAAATAATTTGTAATAACCTACTACTGTAGACAACAATGAGTTGGTTGGTAAATAAATATTACAATCACAACTGAGTTCTTCTAACAAGTTGGCATTCCCGACCACTACAGTAAAACTGCTTCTCACCACCAGATCATCGAGTCACTGATACAAAATATGAAAAAGTACCCATAAGTTGCCAATTTTGTCCACACATCTCTTTCTTAGATTCTGCATCAGCACGAAGACAACCATATTACTAATACACTTACCTTGGTGTCATCTCCGAAATTGTTACTTCAGTTATGGAACAACTTCTTTTTGAATTATTTTGAGGAACTTCTGGCTCTGCAGAATTAACATTGATGAAAAAGTTTGGTTGTTTTGGAGCATGTAGACGCATGGTTTCACTTGTAAGCATGGAAACAACATCAGACATGGTAGGTCTATCTTTTGCTTGGCCTTGTGCGCACAAGAGACCTACATGAATGCATCTTAGTACTTCATTATGCGGGCATGTTCTATCCAGTGTTGTGTCTTTTAGCTCTAAATCTTTATCCTCATTCCACAGCTTCCATGCCTGCATAGCATCCAATTGAGTAAAATTAAAATTAAACCATGTAAATTATCATTAAAAAGTTATATATTGGTAATTTACTTATCTTGTATAACATATATGTAATTTCATAATTTTTAAATAATATTGATGAAATAATCAAGAACATTAAAGAAAAGAATAGTATGCATATATAGGTCGCCACGAAGAGAACATCCTAAAAGCCTCACAAGATTATTTGTTGTTGAGAAATTGTCTGTAGCAGCAGCAACGATTTGAAAATCAAATATCTTCAGCTCACGCTTCATGCTCTGTTTCTTTTGTTGGGCTTTTCCTGGCCCCAAAAAAAATAGGGAAGTGATTTCGAGACGTTACCATCTAGCTCGCGTCGTAGCCTTCTTCCGTTCAATATGCTTTCCACTAATTAAAATATGTGGAAATTACAATTAACATATATATATATATATGTAGCGATACTTTTGCTTGATCAGTTAATAGTATAGTTGATAGTTCTTCCAAAAGAATTAACTTTAGCCTTGAGTTTTCTCCCCATCATATAGCATAAGTAGAACAACTGAGGTAACACCAAAGCTAATACTGATGACTGCCGCCACTTCTCCTCTGCAACAAGGACAAAAAATTTAGTTCCCATGATCTACAATCACTGTTTCTCCATTGAAACATTGATGACCGCGGTTACTGCATGTTAGAGTTAAGATTTCATCAGTTGGAACAATCAAGTTAACTGTAAAAAACCAATTGACCGAGTATTTGATCTATTGGAAGTCGAGTTCCATCATCTGTTGAGATATTGTAGCCCGCAACATACGTACTTCTAAGATTTGTTGGTTTTAAACACGCATAGTCTTTGTTAATTTGGATCTTTGGCTAATTTCAGTCTCGATATTGCTTTCTCGTAATTAAATGAAAGCGAAAATGTAAAATGATGGCTATTATTTGACCATCAAAGCTCATATATTTATTGACAAATTTCAAAGCTAGATAAAATTAGCTTATTTCAGTAGTCATTGTGACATTCTACATCGTCTGGGAATGATATGTTTAGATAGTTAAATATCCTGTGAGTTGCTTAAGCTATTAGAGTTGGATCGTAAAATTCGATAACAAAACCATGACGGATTTTGTATCTAAAATAAATAATATCTGATAGCGAGATATTCATTCAATTGATCTAAGACATCAGTTTTATCAATTACTATTATGTATATTCTTCACATTCAATCAAAGAAAAGTGATAGTTATTACTAATAATATCTTTTCAAAAAATAATATTGAGGCATTTAGAAAGTATTTATTTATTTATTTAGCTTTAGAGTGGGGAAATTATATGTAGAAGGATGTGGGGACTCGGAAGTCAGAGTCCACACTTTTGAATATTCTTAACATTAAGTCAAACCGTGTCCGTGGTGGATAGCAGAAGTCTTGCGAGGCAGGTGGTCCTCGGGCCAAGTGGTTGGCTATATGATCAAATGTGAAAGGCTTAATTTTCATAGAAACTTCATATGATCAAATCTGAAAGGCTTAATTTTCATTGGAACTTCATATGATCAAATCGGAAAGGCTTCTATAACTTTTGAATATTCTTCATGATTTAAGCTGTCCCATGTGCACAAACTATCCTAGCGTATGCCAAAAGGCAGTGGCAACAAATTGTCGCGAAGACTTCCATCACTTTCTGATACTTTAAAGAGTGATCCTTTCGTAGTCCTTACTCACCAGTCTCTTATTTGTTCTTATATGTGTTACATAGATATCCAGTTTACCTTGGTTACATTTCAATGGCTGCATTGTTGAGATCAATATGCTTGGAAGGTTCTGATTTGTATTTATATGCAATGAAATTTAAAATTTGAAATCAATTCAAGTGTCTGCTAGTGTTTTTGGTCCAAAAACAGAGCAGCCTTAGCCCCACATTCATTTCTATAACAAAATTCCATCACATGCCCGACAAGTTCATCCGTTGATAATAAATCCTTTTTCACAACTTTAAAATACATTCTTGAAGATAAATAACACCAAACAAGGAAATTGAAATCCGCATAAATCATCAATTTTCCCATGCATGCATATCTCTATTCGTATCTTTGCAGGGATGGCATAGGTAAATCATATTCTTAAGATAATTATCTTGCTGCCAACTCTGAAATTGTTACATCATTTAAGGAACAACTTTTCGAGTTATTTTCAGGAAGCTGTGGTTCTTCGGAATTAACGTTAATGAAAAATGCTGGCTTGTTTGGGGAAGGTAGAAGCATGTTATCACTTGCAAGCATGGAAACGACATCCGACATTGTTGGTCGATCGTTTGCTTGGTCTTGTACGCACAGGAGACCCACATGGAGGCATCTCAGTACTTCATTATCCGAGAATGATTCGTTCAGTGTTGGGTCTATTAGCTCTAAACCTTTACCTTCATTCCACAGTTGCCATGCCTGCAATAGGTGTAAAAATGGGTCAAGGGTAGATAGCATATGCTATTCCAAAAGTTTCAATAAATGGCTTCTCTTAAAGGACATAGAATTTGACCGAACACTTACATATCCTACAAGATTGAGTGGGCGCTCCGAATGATAGCAACTATTATTCTTCTTGCCACTGACAATTTCCAGTACCAAGACTCCAAAGCTAAACACATCCGTTTTCATTGAGACAATGCCACTCATGGCATACTCTGGAGACATATAGCCACTGAAGAACAATTGAACATCAGTTTTAGGATCTGAAAGGGGAGACATTTATACATGCACTTGCTTAAAGCTACCAGATACGTTTGGTTGTAAATGTAAGATATACTTACTATGTTCCGACGACTCTATTTGTGTTTGCTTCTGTTTCAGTTGATCCAAAAATTTTTGCCATTCCAAAATCAGATATTTTTGGATTCATTTGCTCATCAAGTAAAATGTTACTGGCTTTCAAATCTCTGTGAATTACTCTTAATCTTGAATATTTATGCAGATAAATCAATCCTTGAGCTATTCCTTCAATTATGCTGAAACGCTGCTTCCAATTTAATAGATTCTTTCGTTTAGAATCTGTCTCAAAGCAACAGGAAGAAATATATTTAGTTGATACACGATGAAAATTGTTGTAAAATCCTACACATTAATTGACTTACCAAAAATAAAGAAATCCAAGCTCTTGTTAGGCATGTATTCATAGACTAAAATCCTTTCTTCTCCCTGGAGAGAACATCCTAAAAGCCTCACAAGATTATTATGTTGGAGTTTCGCAATGAGTTTGGCTTCATTCTTGAACTCCACAATTCCTTGTCCTGACCTTCTTGAGAGTCTCTTTATCGCTATTTCCTTCCCGTCCACTAATTTTCCCTGCAGTCATGGCTCTCTGAGAATTACTAATTATGCACTTAATAGTTATAAAAGCTGAAAAATTTTACCTTATAAACTGGACCAAAACCACCCTCTCCGAGCTTATTTACATCGGCGAAATTGTCTGTTGCTGCAGCAATAGTTTGGAAATCAAGTAATTTCAAGTCCTGGTTCATGCTCTGATGTTTTTCTTGTGTTTTGTCTTTACCAGATGCGGTGGGATGTGGCACATCATCTCCAAGTTCACGTAATAGCTTCTTTCGGTTCAATATTCTTTTCACTTATATTAAGAGACATGGAAAATATAGTCAGATTATGGTTATTGATTGATTTTTAACGATGATTTCTTCCAAGTGATTACCTTTAGCCTTAAATTTTCTGCTTAGAAAATAGCTTAAATAGCAGAGCAGAGGTATGATTAATGCTACTCCTACCACAATAATTAATGACATCAACCGTTTCTCCCCTGTAATAGAAAAAGAAAAAATGTAACTGATCTTCATGTTTATACAATTTTGGTGTTGTCAGAAATGTTAACCACAGCTAATTAAGTATTCATTTAAGAGTTCTGCTATGCATTTTGACAGATCGCATACCTTCTGCCTTATATTGTCTCCGCATTCGATACCATGAGGAAAACAACAGGGTTACGAATAGAACTCCTACTATTGCAATGGTTATCGACCTCCATGGCCACCTGTTTCTCTCTGCAAGGATAGAAAAAGTCTCAGAAATTATCTCTTATAGATAAAAATTTTGGTATGCATAAACTTCTTCTACAAAGCTTCTTAAAAATTCGTAGTTTTCTTTAGATTAAAAAGCATTTATAGCAAGAGTCTATCGTTTAATAATTATGTAAACACTCAATTACCTTATAACTTCCGATCAAATATTTCTGATTGGGTTTGCATTTTTTGATCATATTTATTCTGTCACGACTTTTCAACTCTAACCATATGATCAAAATTCAAATTTCCACGATTCATGATTATTTGCTAGTTGTTACTATTTTAACTGGTTTATTTATTGACTAATTGAATATATAAATGATTTTCAAAATTCTCTGGAAGGGGCAAGATACTCAAATATGGTGTTCATTGAGTGAAAAAATATTTCAATATTGTAGCAGATTTACCTTCTGGTTCTTGAAATTTCACGTATATTAGGCGAGCCTTGCTGGTAGAAGACTCTGTAAAGTGAGTCCCTCTGCTCCAAATCTCACAGCCGCTATCGTTATTTAGATATTGAATAGCAAAGGCAACGCAAGAACAATCGTACAAGCATGTGATATGACAGTCGAGATAGGTCATGTTGTCACTTTCTTTGAACTTGAATCCATCTCCAGACATGAAGCCCGCTTTCGTCTGAAAATTAGAAATACCTCTCCCGCAGATTGGTAGCTTGACAGCACAATTTGCAGATGGATCAGCTTGAGGAGAACATGGATTGTAATAATATCCGCTGTCATTTGCGACTGAACCGTCTGAATTCAATCTTAATGATGCAAGTGGTGAGTCATCGCCCATTGAAAGAAGGTTGAAGTATGCTTCTTGTTCATTGGAAGTGAAATTAAAGTTGCCGAAAATACGATCAAAACTTTTGCTAAAGTGCCCGTTTAGCCAAGGCCCGCTAGTCCAGTAGACTTTCCCTCGCCAGCTGATAACCAACTGGTTCCTGGCACTCTGATCCACGCCAAGGGTAAATGATCCTTGGGCAGGAGACCAAGGTGTAATCCATGATTGAAGAAACCACTTTTGCCCAGTTTTGAAATTGATTCCTATTTTCATTCCAGGCAGCAGTGTATCAGTCGGATAGTCAAAGCTTTGCCACAACACCCGCCCTTCAGATCCGTTTGGATATATTTCATTTAAGACAAGATTGCCCGATTCCGTTAGGGTAGCACTTGTATTTCTCGCTCCTCGAACCGAACTTACAGCAATGGAATTTCGGCCATTCCATAAGATTTTCAAATTGCCATCATCTTTATCTATTGTAAGCCTTCCTGAACGATCTGAGATTGGGGTGTTCCTGTTGGCTATCCATACCGGGGTTTTACAAGTGTCTAAAACGTCGCTTTTATAGCTTATGCCTAAATAACGAACGTTTTCAACATAGGCTCGGTAAAAGAATCCCAACCTGAATGTCCCATTAGCTGAAACCAGTTCATCCCCATCCTTTATCAGTTTGCCTGGTAGTAATTTGTTTGTCTGCTGGGCGAAAGAAGGCCGCAACAGAAGTATGAGACACGAAAAGCTCAAAAGAGTATGAGTATGAAATATTTGCTTGTCAGCCATGAATAGAATTCTGAAAATATGAAGAAATGAAGCATAGCCTAAAGCTCACCAATAAGGTTAAGTTTCACGTCTATTCAATCAAGTAGTAAGAGCATGGCCAAAATCAGACGACTGAATTGACTACAGAGATTAAAAGTGTTGCTCCCGCTAAATTTCTTTCGTGGAAACTCCTCAAAAGTAGTCAGATTTCCAAGACGCGTTGCATGACCCTCTAGAAGCTTAATGAAAGTAGATGCAAGACGTTGATAACTTCCGAAAATTATGGGTCCATTCCTAATACTTTTCTGAGCCATCGCTGCTTGACTTTTGAAAATTGTCACTATTTGAGTATGAAAGTTTTTATCTAGTGTTGGGCCAATTACTCTAAACCCTTACTGTCAAGACGATAACTTTTTGGGCCAGCCCATTTGATTCATTTTGGGCCTATCATATTCATTAGGCTCAAGAAGAAACTTGGAAAGATATATGGCTTGGGTTGGCTTTATTTTGCATGTTGAGAGTGGGAAACATTTGTTTGCTGCTATTGCAAGTTGTATAAATTATAAACGAGTAATTATTAATGACCTATCCTATCTTTTGTTTAAATTTTATTTATATAGAATTTTTATATTTTTTTCTTTTAATATCTTTAAGTTTTTGAAAAATATATTCTCAGATCATTCGGGTAAAAAATGTTAAAGATATCAAATGATGCAAGAGCAAATTGATCTTTGTTGGTGCAGAGTTAAAGAAATAGAACTAAAGATATATTTCTATATAATTATATTATAAAGTATTAATAATTTAATGAAAATAAAATATGAATAAATATGTAAACATAAAAAGAAATAAAAACCATCCTAACTTTGAAAAATAATATTGCCAACAAAATTTTATATAATAATTGAAAAAAATATTCATTCTCCATTCTAAAAAATGCATAATCTCATTCAATCTAAACTAACCAATAAAGCCAAAATTTAATCGAAATTTGGTTGCATCATCAACACACACTTTGAACATAAAATAAATAATTCTATATATAATAATTGTAAGAAGAAATTTAGAATAAAACAATTAAATAAACCAAAAAAATCCAATCTAAAAAACAATCGAATATAAATAAATTGATAATGTCACAAACAAAATATTAGAAAAAATCAAGGTAGTAGTTGGTAGGCAGCGATGACATTTAAGCATAATATTATATCTCTTATTTTAAATGTTGGTATTATTTTAAGGATAATTTGATCATTTAATTCAATTTTATCCTTTAGAAATTAATGTTGGTATGATTCATCGATTTGGTCAATTAACTCTAAACCGCCACCTTCATTCCATAGCTGCAATGCCTGAAATTAAGAACTTAAATACTTAATACCAAAATAATAGCCAGCTTACATATCCCACAAGGTTAAGCAGGCGCTTTGTATAATAGCAACCACTGTGCTTCTTGCTGGTCACAATTTCCGATGCCACGACTCCAAAGCTATATATATATATGAGTTTTCACTGAGACAATTCCATTCATAACATACTCCAGAGACATGTAGCCACTGAAGAATGATCTGACACAATTTTAATTAACATATAGAAAGGGAAAACATTTGAATAATTATACAAGCAGAGACGCCGTGTTGGATTAAATGTAACATATACTTATTGTGTTCCAACGATTCTATTAGTGTTTGTTTCTAACTCATTCTCCCCGAAAGATCTACCCATTCCAAAATCGGATATATTTTGATTCATTTGGTTAAGTAAAATGTTACTAGCAGTCAAGACTCTATGAATCGCTTTTAATATTGAACATTTATGTAGGTATATAAGTCTTTGAACAATTCCTTCAATTATACTAAGACATTTCTTCGAATTTAATAGATTCTTTCTATTAATATCTGTCTCCAAGTAAGAAAAATAAGCATAAATGAGTGGTTACACGGTGAGAGTCTTGAAATCCTCAAACATTTGAAGAGATTACTTACCGAAAATGAAGAAATCCAAGCTTTTATTAGGCATGTACTCATTGACTAGAAATCTTTCTCCTCCATGAAGAGAACATCCTAAAAGCGTCAAAAGATTACTGTGTGCTGGAGTTTTGCTATGAGTTTAGCTTCATTCTTGAACTCTAGTATTCCTTGTCCTGAACTTTTTGTAATAGCCTCATTCGGTTCATTATGCTTTCCACTAATTAAAATATATGGAAATTACAATGAAGAAAAAGATATTATTGCTTGATCAGTTATTAGCAAAATAGTAATTTCTTTTGAAAGATTAACTCTAGCCTTGAGTATTCTCCCCATCAAATAGCATACATAGAACAACAGAGTTATTACTGAAACAAATATTAATGACTCCCACCACTTCTCTGCAATAAGAGCATAAAATTTAGTTCTCATTCTATAAACATTGTTTTGCCGTAATACGGTTAAAAATACATCTTAATATTGAGATTTAAACTAATCCACGGACAGATAACTTGATTGATAGGAATTCCTTTTAGATTCCATCATTATTTGACAACTTCTGCATGCAAAAACTTCTTAATTGCATTGAATATCAATTAATCAAAAGTTCCTTTATCGATTTAAGTTATGAGTTTCTTCGTTTGCATCTTAAATCAGATAATTTCAGTCAAATTAATTACAATTATATTGCTTACTCCTGATTACTATATGGAAAGTAAAATTTCAATGATAAATAGCATTCATTTAGCCTTGTATTTTCTTGAATAAAATAGCACAAGGCACACAAAAAGGCCACACCTAGTGCTCAATATAATATGCATGTCAGATAGAAATTGTCTTTATACCCAGGGGACAGCAGTGTTATAGGCTTGGACTTGAGAGGTTTGCTTCAAAGTTCAAACTTAATCACAAGTAAGAATTGCTTGAACTTATAAAGGGGTCAAGACCCATTTCTTTAACCAACGTGGGACAATAAGACAACACGCAATATACATAATAGTTGAAGTGTGGCTAACGTTGTATTAGTCAGTCGAATGGTCAAAGCTTTGCCACAGCTGCACCTTTGACTGGAAATCAGCCTAAGGCATTGACTACTGGCTGCAACTTTCAGAAGAGTCAAGTCGATCTGCTTAGTTTAGCCTCTAGTGCTTAATTTTCATGGAAACTCCGTCTGCTTTAATATATATAAGGACTTTTATAACTCTGACGTGTTGTTTAATCGAACCAATTTGTCAACTTTTTTGTTTTAATATATTCCTTTTTTTTAAATTCTTATAGGTCCAAAATTAGGCAATTATTTAATAAGAACAAAAATAATGCATCGACCTATTGCAGAACTGCCATCACCCCTCATTGACTTTCGAGTTAGGATAAAAATTAACTTAAATGTTCCCAACGTTAAAAATTAGCTATGTATATAACAGTTAGATTTTTCTCTGAAATAATAAAACCTTGACTTTTTAATGCAGTGGACTTGTATGCATTGACTATTGACTTTGGGAAATTTTTATAAGTACTTTCATGGAAATTTCATACACTTGTGCAAATCTAGATTCAGCTTTTTAAGGTTCACACTTTGTTGTTTAAAAAATAAGATGGGGCCATATATAAAAAACTTAATTTTTTTAATTAATTTTATACTCTCTCATAACTATTTCAATTATTAGAAAGTTGTTTAGCTGGCATAAAGATAACTACCATTTGTCTTTCCTTTCACAACCATTAAATTGTTGTAGATCAATGGTTATGGAAGAGTGTAAGAAAATAATTAAAAGAAAAAATTATAATAGCCTAATCCATATATTAATATTCAATATGTGCCTACAAAACAATTGTAACACCCTAGGTGCACCAGTTCCCCTAACCAGTTATGCGCATTTTTTTGTAACACCTCGGGTGCACTAGTTCCTCTGACCATCGCCCGAAGGTTACTCCTCCAAATGCACTGGCATCGCCGGTCACTGCCTGGAGGTCTAGACATAACGTATTGTTTCAGTGTGACATTTTGTGCCTATAAATTTTAAGAGTTGGCCAGGGATGCAAGTGCAGCTGGAGCAGTAACCTCTTGGTGATGGCAAAGAAAACTGGTAAACCTGGGGTGTTACAACAACTTTCAATAATTGTTTTCTCAAAAACCAATGCTAATGAGGAGACTACTGATATTATATTACTGGATGAAGATTTTCAAGATTTGGTCCCTCAAGTGTCCAACGGTAGAGACTATTGTAGGAAAGCAAGCATGAAAACTGATGATCATTCGGAAAGAAAAGAAAAAAAATAAACCCAATTTTTTTTATTATTATGTGAAACATTCAACAAGGTAATTTAACTTCACTTCTTGATCTCAAAATTCAAGACCTGCTCATTCAAACCTAGAGGTTGCCGAAGATTAGAGAGTTTGAGGTTTAGTTCTGTACTCAATATTTTATGGACAATAATGCTTACCAGCAATTTGAACAGTAATTTAAAAAAAAAAAAAAATGTTAGTTCTAGACCTTGAATTATTAGTTAATATGCATATTCTTCTCATGCCAATCGAAGCAAGAAAATCATTCCTTTGCCTTCTAATAATTATATTTCAGATTATACCTGAACGCTTAAAACAAAAGCTTCAATTCAGTGTTTATTGAAAAACTCTTGTTGTTTGTCCGTCTACAATTATTCTTGTGTTTGTCTTAGATATTTACAACAATTTTCAAATAATACAGCATCAACAAATAAGCTACTAAGGAAACAAATAAATCACGTGGAATAGTAAACCCTTAAATTAATATCAACTTTACAGGCCTGTAAGTCCTTGCCTGACAATTTCTTGCTTCCATGAATTTATCGTGCTTCCATCACCGAAATCGTTACATTATTTGCAGAACAATTTTGTAAATGGTTTTCAGAAACTTGAGGCTCTTCAGAGGTAATATTAATGAAAAAAGCCGGTTGCTTAGGTGCAGGTAGGACCATATTTTCATTAGTAAGCATGGAAACAACCTCAGACATTGTAGGTCTATCATTTGCCCGGTCTTGAACGCACAAGAGACCGAGATGAAGGCATCTCAGTACTTCCTTGTGAGAGCTTGATTCATCCATTTGGTCAATTAACTCTAAACCTCTACCTTCATTCCATAGCTGCCATGCCTGAAATTAAAAAGTCATGAGATTTAACACTGAATAATTTCAAGGAATGGATTGATTGTTCGCATATAATGTCCAAAAAGTCTTCAAAGGCGATATTTGGAAGAAATTATGATATGATTGAACACTTACATATCCTACAAGGTTGAGTGGACGATCTGTATCATAGCAACCATTGTTCTTCTTGCTAGTTATAATTTCTAATACCATGACTCCAAAGCTATAGACATCAGTTTTCATTGAGACAATGCCATTCATAACATACTCCGGAGACATGTAGCCGCTGAAGAATAATTGAACACAATTTTAAATACTGAAAGGGAAAGCAATTGAATATTCATATATGAGGAGAAACACTATGTATACGTGTTGGTAGTAAATATTACATATACTTACTGTGTTCCAACGATTCTATTAGTGTTTGCCTCTAACTCATTCACCCCAAAAGCTCTAGCCATACCAAAATCTGATATTTTTGGATTCATTTGATCATCAAGTAAAATGTTGCTAGCTTTCAAGTCTCTATGAATCACTTTCAATCTTGAATATTTATGTAGATATATAAGTCCTTGAGCAATTCCTTCAATTATATTGAGTCGTTTCTTCAAACTAAGCAAATTCTTTCTGCTATAATCTGCTCAGGGTATGAAAAGAATGTGTGTTAGTCATATATTTGATAGGTGATAGACTTGGTTATTATCCTCACTTATGTAAAATATCACATATACCGAAAATGAAGAAATCCAAGCTTTTGTTGGGCATATACTCATAGACTAAAAACCTTTCCCCTCCATGAAGAGAACATCCTAAAAGCCTCACAAGATTAGTGTGCTGGAGTTTTGCTATGAGTTTAGCTTCATTCTTGAACTCCACTATTCCTTGCCCTGAACTTTTCGAGAGTTTTTTTATTGCTATTTCTTGTCCATCTGATAATGTTCCCTGAAATCAAGTTCTTTGACAATTACTAATTATGTGCCTAATTTAAACAGAAAACGTTACAAAATTTTAGCTTATAAACCGGACCAAAACCGCCTTGTCCAAGCTTGTTTGTTGTTGAGAAATTTTTTGTAGCGGCAGCAATGACTTGAAAATCAAAAATCTTCATTTCGTGCTTCATTCTCTGATCTCTTTCTTGGGCTCTTGCTCTGTGATAGCAGATGGGAAGTGACAGCGAGACTTTATCTCCAAGTTCACGTAATAACTTCCATCGGTTCCATGTGCTTTCCCCTGATTTAGATTTATGAAAATAAATTACAATTTAGATATGGTTATTGATTGATCAGTTAATACTAGGTAATGTTTATTACCTTTAACCTTGAGTTTTTTCAACATCCAATAGCACAAGTAGCATAACAGGGGTATTACTGAAACTATTCCCAGTGACTGCTACCACTTCTCCTCTGGAATTAAAATTAAAAAAAAAAAAATCAGTTCTCATTCTATAATCGATTTTTTTTTTTTTCACGTAAGTTGAACTATAGTCAAAGTGCATTTTTAGAGTTAATTTATGTCTGAGCAGCAAAGTGAAATATAAAATATGGTTATTGCTATCTGAACATCAAAGCCTACATAATTTGANCATATTGCATACCTTTAGCCTTGTATTTTCTCCTTAAGTGATAGCATAAGAAACACAGAATGAGTACCAGTAGAGGTACAACTACTCCAATGATTAACTGCGGTCGGTGCCACCACTTTTCCCTCTTTTCTTTTCCTGCAGTTGGAAGGATAAACATATTTGAGTGTATGTCTAATAAGATATAGTTTAAACCTTAAAGATTCATTAGTATGCATACTTTCACAATCAAAATCCAAAATAATTTTAAAAAAATATTAAAAATAGTGGTGTCTTAAGGGATTTAATTGATTCATGTTTGATGTGAAATTCTGTGTCAAAATATCCTCTCCCGTATATATATATAGATCCCCTCCCAAAAATTCTATATATATTATATTCTTTTAACTTAAAACTAAACATAAATTTATGCA
>JANLJB010001680.1:0-10055 GCA_026212285.1 Bursera cuneata | reverse complement strand
TATATATATATAGATCCCCTCCCAAAAATTCTATATATATTATATTCTTTTAACTTAAAACTAAACATAAATTTATGCATAAATTTGCTACCAGACATCTCATATATCTTATGGTTTGAAATAGCAGATGAGTTGGCATCATGATCAAGTTTAATTTTTACTTTACATTCAATCATTGGATTAGGTGAGATGAATGACTGTAAATTTATCAAGATATTGTTTCAAAAATATAAGTATTTGATTATTTGTGTGCAATCTATTTAAAATTTGAATTCATAATCAATGGAGCAGATTTACCTGTGGGCATATCATAGGAATCCACATAATTAATACACCCTCCAAAAACTACACATTTAATAGAACCTACAGTTTCTTCTGTTTGGAGATCGCCATTTGGATCAAGTATTAGCGCTGGAAATGATGTAACATCTTCCTTTACAGAATAACTGAAGTATATTCCTTGTTCACTTGAAGTGTAGCTAAAGTTGTAGTAGTAACCCGCCAGTGAACTAGAATCTTTGAAGTATCCATCTAGCCAGACCCCACTGGTCCACTCAACTTCCCCTGGCGCCCCGATGATTGCCAACCTTTTTGTGTCATTTGGATGCAAGCCAAGCGTATATGAGCCTGCGGAGAGAGACCAATTACGCCCAGTTTGCAAGTCAATTCCTAGTTTCATCCCCGGCAGAAGTGTATCAGTCGGATAGTCAAAGCTTTGCCACAGCTGCCGCCTTATGGATCCATTTGAATTCATTTCATACACGACAAAATTTCCAGATTTCTCCAGAGTAGCACTTGTGTTACCAGCGGCTTGAATCGAACTTATTACGATAGGATCTCCCCCGCCGTGTAGAATCCTTAAATTGCCATCTCTGCTGTCTATAGTAAGCCTTCCAGATTTATCTGAGATTGGGGTGTTCCTGTTGGCAACCCACACAACCTGAATCCTGTTCTCACTGATGCACCAGTTCCTCCCATACGTAGGATAGTTGTAAAAGTACCCTCCGTATGTAGAGGAGCTGTAGGGAAACCTTCTGCACGCAGGGAAGACGTTGTACGGCGCTTTTCTATACGTAGGCCTGTGGTACCATATTCCTAAGTAACGTTCTGTTGTTGAATGATGAGGGCTAAAGAATCCCAACCTGAAGTTCCCATAAGCTGACTGCAGCTCTTCTCCATCTTTTAGCAGTTGGCCCTGTTGGAGTTTGTCTGTCTGAGAATACGAAGGCCGTCCCACCAAGACTATGCATATTAAAAAGCTCAAAAGGATTTCAATTCTTCCTTTGATAACCATTATTAGAATCCTGTACTTTGCGGGAATTATTTGTATATTGCGGTCGGACTCGTCTCAACAAGTGAGATGAACTCAGGTAGGCGAAAATGATCATATGCATATGGTTTTGGACTTCGTCAAATTAAGTAGTAAGGCAATCAGCCTACGGCATTGACAATTAACTGAAGCTTTTCACGAGAGTCAAGTCAATTTGATATGCTTAGTTTAGTTTCTGGTGTGCTTAATATTCGTGGAATCATCGTCTGCTTTAATATATATAAAAAGGACTTCTATAATTCTGAAGTGTTGTTTCAACCAAACGAATTTGTCAACTTTTTTATTTTTAATATACTTCTTTCTAAATTCTTATGGGTCCAAAATTAGGCAATTATTGAATAAGAACAAAAATAATGCATCCACCTACTATTTAGATTAAAACTGCAGAGCTGCCATCACCGCTCATTGACTTTCGAGTTAGGGATAAAACTTAACATTAATGTTAATTTTGATTTTTTTTCCCCTCAAAATCTTAAATTTTTTCATTTTTAATAACTAAAAATGATATTAAACCATTCATTTTAGCTAAAAAATGATATCTTAATCTCCAATCAGGACACTAAATACATTTTATTCTCTCCCTACTCGTCCCACACAATTAGGCTCTCCAACTAGACTTTCACATCCGTCTCATAATCTTTCGCAAAAGGATATCTAGAATTTGTTTTCTTCTTCCTCGTGTGACCCTTGAAATATCATATATGTGGTTGGGATATTTCTAGAATATTATATAATATTGAATAAAAAATAAAAGGTATTTATCGCACCACATAATAATTCGAAAGTATCGGTTAAGTCTCTTTTTTTACCAAAGGGGTAATTAGAATCTAACTCATTATTGTTCCCATGAAAGTAACTAACTAATCTATGAAAAGATGTCAAAATTCGAATCATATACTTTTATTGTTCACGTATACGACTAAAATTATTCTTGTTTTGGTCCATATAATATATAGTTTATAATTATATATTAAAACATGAATAAACAAAATGTTCATGATATGAACACAAAATAAATGAAATACATAAGATCCCCATTAAACCTGAACAAATATTTCACTAATATATTTATCTTGCAGAACAATTTTCTAACTTGTTTGCAGAACTTCAGGCTCTTGATCAGAAGTAATATTAATGAAAAATGTTGATAGCTTTTGCTACGATGTGGATCATCCAAGGCACATTAGCATGACATACTTCTCCTATTCGAACCTTTCGTACCAGGGTTCGAAACCAAACTCCACTGGTGGGATGAAAGTTTCATTGCTAAGCATGGAAACAATATCAGACATGCATGATTCATCCTTTGATTGGCAATGAGCCCACGGCATTGACTATTGACTGCCGCGTCAGACTAGTTAAGTCAATTCCATCTGTTTAGATTAGTGCTTAATTTACATGGAAACATCATATGATTATTTAATCTAAAAGGACTTTTACAAATGAAAACTTTTACTAACTCTGAATATTATTTTAAACTCGTTTTGTCTTTCCCTTTTTTTTTTTTTTTCTCCTTATAATCAAACTATTTAATTCTTTTTTTATTAAAAGGAATCTTCATTTTCTACACAGTTTTGACTTCCTAGATAGGGACACTATTTTTACATCCTTCACCTTTGTATGAATGACTTAGAAGTCCTAATAGTTTCAAATTCCTGACATTTTGAACATATACACAAATGTTAAAACAGTAACAGAAATTTTTGTCAGGACACCAGATGGCCCAAAGCCACTTAACGGGCTAAAGCCTTAAAATCATGGAACTTTTCAGATACATTAGGGCCGGTCCAAATCCAGTCTGGACAAATAATTTAATAATCTAGTGTCACTCTGTTTTTTTTTTTTTTTATTTGTATGTAGCTCTTGGATAGTAAGCTCATTTCATTCCCTTCGTTAAATGTTCGTTTTTAAATTTTTTATTTTGTTTCTTTTAATAAAAATATTCTTCCCTAAAATTTTTAACTCTTGGTCTTACCAAATCTAATAGTTAAGATTAAAAGTAAAAAAAAAAATGTTTTTATTGAATTATGTAGATTAATAAATAAAAATTTATATCTAATTTTATGTTAAAAATTTGTGTTAAAATATTTTAGACTATGAGATTATGGAAGCAGACCGACTTTAGGCAAATCCTTGACATCTCCATGATACGCAAACACCAAAATATGGAAAAACAAAACATACTTATAAATCAAACAATTTTATTCATCCATTTGAAAGCATGTTTGTGCTTGTCATTCTGCCTAGATATTAATTATGTTAGTAAACAACAAGCTTATTTATCTTGCTACCATCACAGATATTGTGACATCATTTATAGAACAGTTTATTGGCTTATTTTCAGGACCTTCTTCAGGTTCATCATTACTAACATTGATAAAGAACGCTGGCTGTTTAGGTTCAGGTAGGACGATTGTTTCATTTGCAAGCCAAGAAACCACTTCGAACATTGCTGGTCTATCCTTTGCTTGATCTTGTACGCACAAGAGACCCACACGAATGCACCTTAAGACTTCATTAGTTGAGCATTCTTCAATTGTTGGGTCTATTATCTCCAATTCTATACCATTCTTCCACAGTTGCCATGCCTGAAAAAAAGGTGAGATTTACCACCCAATAACATTCAAAATTTTAGATTGCTGATATATGCTACCCAAGAAGGATTCATTAATGTTCATCTCCAGGTGAACGCACAATTTAACTAAATACTTACATATCCTACAAGATTGAGCGGGCTCTCTGGATGATAGCAACTACTGTTTTTCTTGCCACTCACAATTTCCAGTATCAAGACACCAAAGCTAAATACATCAATTTTAGTTGAGACAACTCCATTCATGGCATACTCTGGAGCCATGTAGCCGCTGAAGAATAATTCAAGGCAATTTTAGTTCATCACTGAGAAAATATATATTGATGTATGCATATTCATGAAGCTACCAAGTTGTTGTTCTAATTAGATATTTATAGACTTACTAAGTTCCGCAAACTCTGTTTGTATTTACTACCGATTCATTCATCTTAAATATTCTAGCCATGCCAAAATCTGAGATTTTTGGATCCATTTGTTTATCAAGCAAAATGTTGCTAGCTTTCATGTCTCTATGTATAACTCTTAATCTCGAGTATTTATGTAAATAAAGAAGTCCTTGAGCGATTCCTTCAATTATGGTGAAACGTTTCTTCCAATTTATAGACATTCTCCTTTCAGAATCTGCCAAAGTAAGGTAAAAGAAAAAGGGAATATTCAAAAATTGATATATAAGTGCAAAATTATTGTTGCAAAATCCGAAAGTAATGTTGAAGAGACTTACCAAAAATGTATAAGTCCAAGCTTTTATTAGGTAGGTACTCATAAACTAAAATTCTTTCCTCTCCATGAAGAGAACATCCTAAAAGCCTCACAAGATTTGTGTGCTGGAGTTTTGCAATGACTTTAGCTTCATTCTTGAACTCCAATATTCCTTGTCCTGATCTTCCTGAGAGTCTCTTTACTGCTATTTCTTGCCCACCTTGTAACTGTCCCTGAAATCATGCCGCTCTAACAATTACTAACTATATATAAACCAAATATCAACAAAATCTGCACAAGATTTTACCTTATAAACTGGACCAAAACCACCTTCTCCAAGCTTATTTGTATTCGAGAAATTATCTGTAGCAGCTGCAATTGTTTGAAAATCAAAGATCTTCAACTCTCTGCTTATGCTCGGATCTTTCCCTTGTGTTTTCCCCTTGGAATATGCAGTGAGAAGTAAGGAAGTCTCTCCGGCCAGTTCATTTAATAGCTTCTTTTGGTTGGCTCTGCTGTCCACTAATTAAGATACAAAGAAAATATATATCTTTCAAATACTGGCATGGTGGATAATATTAATATACATTCCGGTTGATAGATTACCTTTTTCCTTGAGCTTTCTAAATATAAGATAGCATAAGTAGCACAATAGTGGAACAAATAAAGCTACTCCTACTGCAATAGCTAATGGCAACCACCACTTCTCTTCTGCAATAAAAGATAATAAATTTAGATTATATGTAGATCTGATTTTTCCTGTACTGAATATCAGAATATGAAAGCTTCATTTATTGAGTAAATCTGACATGTAAAATGGTAATAAATATGCTTGACATTTCAAAGTAAATCTCAATATAAAAGGGTTATTTCTATTATATATTTATAAAAGTAGATGTTTATAGACAGTTGACAACAATTTTTGGTTTTTCTTGATGTCTTAGCTCTGGATGAATTCGATAACAAAATCGTAACTATGTTACAATTTTAGTGTTGTGCAATAAACGGAATAAGAGAAGAAATCACACATGAATTAAAGTGGTTCGGCTATGAGCCTACGTCCACTGTGGCGGTAAAAGTATTCACTATTATGAAATTAGGGTTACATCAATAAAAATATATAACAAACCCTAGTTCCCAAAATATCTAAAATACCCTTACCATACCGCGAGGGCGACTTATATTTTCCCACGGCTCAAACGTGTTAAGCTGAAAGACTAGTTATTGTCACACTACTCCAACAACTAGCCACCTTTCACAGTTGTATGACATATGAGCCATACCCTCAACGTTCAGAAAATTAAATACAATTCTAATTCACATTTCTTTCTCTTATTTACATGCAATAATAAAATTACAATGACATGTATATTACCTTTTGCCTTGTATTTCCTCCAGGTGAAAAGACACAAGTAACAAAACACGATTGGCAATGGAGCTCCTACAAAAATAATTAACCACGTCCACCCCTTCACTTCTGCAATTAGGAGAAACAAATTTTCATCAAAACTTAAATATTTTTCCGTGTTATACAATATGATTTTTCTTCCTGGAAGTCGGTATTTGGATGATAAGATTTCAATTTTTACATTAAAAGAGACTTACTTTTGGTTTCAAGGATGTGTATATCCTGTGCATTGATATCATCCCAGTTAGATTTTCTATACTTTGCTTCTCTGCTCCAGATCTCACAGCTGGTGTCAAACTCTGTGGCAGCATAGGCAACACAAGAACAATCATTCCAGCATTTCAATTCACAATCAGCACTGTTCATGTTTTCGCTTTCATTGAACTTGAAGCCCTCTCTAGACATGAAACCATAACGAGACTGGAAATTATAAAGGACATCTCTCCTGCAGATAGGAACTTTCTGATATACATTTTCTCCAAAAGAAAGCTCTGGAATTGACAATCTTCCATCAGGTAAAATTTTTAGCAGTTTAGATGGTTCTTCTTTAGGTAAATAACTGAAGTATATTTCTTGTTCATTTGAAGTAAAGCTGAACTGGTAGTTACCGCGAGACCACGAATGAGAAGAGATAGATTTCTGATTTAGCGGAAGCCCACCTGTCCAGTGGACTTCCCCTCTCCACCAGATAACAAGCTGGTCCGTGACATTGGGATCCAAGCCAAGGGTAAATGACCCTTGTGCAGGAGATTTATCAGTAATCCAGGACTGGAGAAACCATTTATGCCCAGTTTGCAAGTTGATTCCCAGTTTCATCCCTGGCAGAAGTATATCAGTCGGATAGTCAAAGCTTTGCCATACGACCCATGCCTGCTTTTCCTCAAAAGAAGTTGTCTGTAGGACAAGATTGCCAGATGGCTGTAGTTTAACAGTTACGTAATTATCTGTTCGATACGAACCTATGGCGATTGAACCACCAGTGTGAACAATATTCCAATTGTTATAACCATCACATACCAATCTTCCAGATTCATCTAAGATTGGATCATTCCTGTTGGCAACCCACACTGGCTCCTCATCCATGTAGTGTATTCCTAAGTAACGTTTTTCTGTATTTCTAGGGCTGAAGAATTTCAAGGTGTATTTCCCAAAAGCTGAAACCATCTTATCCCCATCTCTGAGCTGTTGACCTGGCAGTAATTCGTCTCCAAGGGAATACGTAAAAGGCAGCACCAACTGTATCATGAAGCAACAGAAGCTCAAAATGATTTGATTACTTCTTTTCATAACCATTAACGTACTTGTGTGCTTGATCAGTTTTTAGCGAATATCGACTAGTGAGTTCCTTAATCTAATTTCTGTAAGAACTGAATGATAAATTCCTATTTATTTAGTTTCTTTAGTTCCAACAAGGTCCAAGAGTATATGCATTGGTTTTCTCTTTACAGTTAAAGCTTATCCAGCATCAACAACGATGGATCCTATACAGACTTACGCACGTCTTTTTAGGAAGAAAAATAAAAATAAACAAATTTTTTGCTCTTGTATAACGACACCTCCGTTTTCTCCGCCATGTACTATGGTTCTAATAAGCCTGACAGGAAGCCGGCAAATCACCACCATTTTTCTATTAGCCAGTGAATTCTCTACCGAGTACTTTTTAAAAACCAAAGTTGAGCTCTCACACCCAAGTGCTTGAATTTTAGGAGATGTGTTTCTGGAGACATGTTATGGAGGCTTGGAGCAATGTTCACTTGTGAGGTGTGTTGGATCACCAATCTATGTAAAATAATAATAATAATAATGATAATTTGTTTACATCAAGATGAGCATTGAGAATATTTAAATAAGTTTTAGACCACCTGCATGTGTCTCGGATGTATTGTTGTTTGTCCATGTATGTTTCCACATGAAGGGCAGCATTGAGAATTTTTAAATACTTGAGTCCTGATAGATAAAAGACCTTATACCTTCTTTGAGTCTTCTTCGTATGACATAGAATAGGAAGCACACAGTGACGGAGCTTCGTTATGGTCAAGGGGGGTCATGGCCCTCCCAAAGAAAAAAAAAAAATCAATGTTTTTATGAATAAAAATTTAAACAAAAAAAACAAAATAAAATTTTACCTGATCGCCACCCTCAAAAATTTTAGCAAGCTCCGTCACTGGAAGCACAACATAAGAACAGCTATAAGTCCTGATACTGATATGATAAATTTAATTGCTATGTTCAACTTAGTGCTCTGCTAAGGCCTTTTCTAATGATTTGGTTCAATAATTTATGCTCATCAAGATGAATGCTTGTTTTCTTAATAACTTTCTGCTTATTTTTAGATTACATATATTTTTTTCCAGTGTATCATAAATTTACCTTTTCTTTACTCAATAACTGATGCAGAGCAAAAATTTGAATTAATTAGCTTAAGAAATATTTATATATTTATTTTGTAAAAAAAATTCTTTATAGTTTTAATTTATTTTCCTTTAAATTAGTTTGTTAGGAAAAATAAGTTTATTTTTCTTTGTTTCTTTTTAGAACTAGAATAATTAATGTATGACAAAGTATTATGAAATTATGTATTATATATCTTTATTATATGAATTCATTAAAGAGACTAATTGAGTTCTTATTTTCTTTCGATAATTATGTAAAATAACAAAATTTAAGAGGATAAATCAAAAAAATAATCAAAAATTTTAAAATGATGATGTATCTAGTCAAATTGTTGGTTTATGGGTCTATAGATATTGACTTATTGGGCTAACGGACCAGCCAAGACAATGGATCATTGACCCGTTAGCTCATAACGGATCAATATCTACAAGTCCACGGGGCCAATAGTTCTCCTAAATAAATATAATTTTTAAATTTTTTGTTATTTTTTAATACACCCTCCTTGATATACCAATCATTTTGTTCGATATTAATAATTAATAGTTATTATTTTGATTTTTTTATATTCATTTTAACATCTATTTAACGGTATATCACTTTATATATGAATTTTGTATGTTTAATATTATTTAAAATAGATTTTATATATATGTATATATAGACACACTGGGTAAACTATGCTAAAGTTTTATATATATATATATATAAACTTGCCCACAGTTCACGGCATTGACTATTGACTTTGACTTCAGCACAGACTACCCAGGTCTCCTTAAAATGCTGTTCCTCATAAAAACTGTAATGGATGTTTTGGAATCTGATTTTCAGTTAATAAATTACTAAAATTACTCTCGCAAGATATTATAAGCCCAAAAATACGTTTATATCGTGATATTTAAAATAAATAATAATTCTTCAACAGATATATATAAGTATTATTAGTCTAATTAGAATTGTTTTTAAAATTTAAAGAAATTTACTCACTATATATTGACATAGGCACCTTTACAATCGCCGAAGGGCATCAGTCGTCAGAAATGATTGGTGTGCATATGCATATGATCATCATATGCTTACCTTTCCAGGTTTCGTTGGTATGGCAGGGGCATATATCGGCTGATGGTGGGGAAAGAGATTTGGCCGCTACATCTCTCCTCCATGCCAAACTTCACCATTTATATATATTAATAAGATCTAAGAAAATGGATAAATCAATCACTACCGAGCATTTTGCTGATGGCATTATTTGTCACATACGTTTTGAAAATGGTTAATTTTGTAGTTAGTCGTGTCATTATTGAAACTGAAAATTTTACATCAATAAAAGTGTTTTTCCGATGAAAATATGCAGTCAGCTCCAAATTATGCTTAAAAAATTAGGCCTTCCCGTAAGAGAATAGATAAATGTTTGGTGTCAATACAAAATAAATACTTAGGAGCCAGCACCAACACGATTGTATGGCTTTTCTTTGCAGATATTTCAATCGACTATCGGGCTTCCATAACTGAGATTGATACATTATTTATGGAGCAATTTTTTGACTTGTTTTCCGGTACTTCTGCTTCTGTTGTGTTGCCAAAAAATGCTGGCTGTTTTGGTGCAGTTAGTGGCATAGTTTCATTTGTCAGCA
>JANLJB010001674.1:0-25945 GCA_026212285.1 Bursera cuneata | reverse complement strand
ATTATGATAGAATCAGATCATAAAAGATTTAAAGAAAGAAACAAACGTGTAACCGAAATTTATTTGAAAGAGAAAAGATACAAGCTTTTGAACATTGTATATCTTAATCTCGTTTTTTTGGCTTTCGCTCGGGTGCTTTGGTGTGCAGTCTCTTTCCAATTTTTTTCTTCTTGACCCCAAGATTTTGATAGGTGTACCTGTTTTTTAACATGTCGCCGAATCTAAGATGTTGCTATGCTCTTTTCGAACATGATCTGATCTCTGGTGTTGGTCAAGAAAGTCAGTAGTCGTACAGGCCTCTGTGGGATTGCAATTAATGGTTACCTAATTTATACGACTTCTCGGCCTTCTCTGGTAGAGAGATTACAGCTAGTTGGATGGGATTATTCGTTAGCGGCTTTAGGGTATGTTCGACTAATAATTAAGTATGCCAGGTGCAATAATTAATTATCTAATATAATTAACCAGGCTTTCCATGTATGTGATAATCAGATTCAAACCAATTGTTGTTCTTATAAAATATGAAATAATAAACCTAATTTCATTTCCATGTATGTATCATGTGGAGCCATGCATGCAAATTTAATTAATTAAAGCAGTAGTTTGTAGCTATTATGGTTTAGATAAGGTATAAACAATGCAAAATATTCAAATTAAACAAGTCGATCGAGATATTATACATTGTTATGTATAATATATTGAACATACTGGTCATATAATAAGTTCACAAGTCAAGATTTTCATTTAGAACTGTTTGTTCAACGAATCAATCCAATCGCTATTGGGTTTACTCCCAATAATAAGATCATAAAATGTTTAGTTCCTTTTTGTTATTTTTAAGTCTTGAATGAAGCCCAAGTCCATTTATTGTTATTGTAATTCTAATAATCATACAAATAATATAATTAAGATACCAAAAAATATAACAAAGTGTAAAGATGTAAATGAAGAAAATAAAAGTGGGAGAGATTTAAAGAGAAGATAGATATATAGGCAATTTCATTTCAATTTCTAAGGACATTCGGATTACAAAATAGGTTCTTTATTTATAATGGTTTATGCCTCTCTTTCAACCAATAAAAACACTTTTCCTTGTTTCTGATAATAAAAATTGATCATTTTACTGATTTGATTGTCGGAGGGTTATAATCAATGAGAAATCTGACACCTTTGGCTTTAGTGTCTCACTACAACTCAATTTTGGCGGCCCTTCTAGCTAACTTTCTTAGAAATAAGCAAGCCAAAGGAGAGAGAAAGTTTTCCCTCCAATTTGCTTTCCAACGTTGACTAGTGTGTCAGAAGCCATTCGACTGTAACAAGTTGGTGTGTCAAAGACAATTTGACTACACGTCCAAGTATAGACGCTATTGGACCTAGGGTTAGGTACATTTACCAGACCCAATCTTTTTTGTCAGATTGACCTATCAATAAAACCCGACTTCGGGTTTAAATATATCAACCCGAAGTGAATCAACCATTGACGAAAAAACTGATTTGAAATGAAAACATTGTGCTAACTTAGGAAATATAATAACGTAAAATATTATCAGCAGTTTGAGGAACCAAGACAAAAGAAATGAATCAACAATCACTAGAAACCAATCCACATGCATTAGCCTTCTCATAAGAAACTAACCTTAACTATTTCAACTTGGATCAAACCTCAATGAATTCCACGGGATTTTTCTTTAGCAAAGTCAAATTCAATTATTTGAAAGTAGTAGATTTTCAAGGGGAAGTGTTGTCTATACATGTGTAGCTACCTCCCACTTGCCACGTTACTTTGCACAAATGTAGCCTTCATGATATTCGGCTTGCACACATGTTAATAGTTTCCTGAGGCATGTTACACTGTTGGGCCAAAACCAATTGGATGTGATGGGTGGTTCATGGTCATAAATAAAAAGCTTTGGGCTTCGAAGGAGCTTGGACCAAATTGTAGAGTTGAGAGCGACCGAGAGCTCTCTTAACTGAGAGTAATAAAACCCAATACTGGATATATGTATAACATATACTAACGTACGTGCAATAATTTTTAATATACAAATGAAATTTAGATCTAACATTTGTTTCTATAAAAAATAGTCTCATCATTAGAACAGATAGCAACAATTAATTTTATTCAACTTACTGGTAAAAAAGACTTAATCTAAGAATTATCTCTAAACTTTTATTAAATAAAATATATTTAATTTAAATAGTAAAGATAAAATTTAATATATGTTGTTGGGTACGAATCCTTAAACCCATAAAAACCCAAACAGGTTCAGCTTCAAGGCCCATTAAATATTAAAGACATGCATTTTCTACGAAAAGACCACCAAAGTCCATAAGGCCACGGCCCACCCGCAGAACCCAATTCGAAGTTTCAACGAGACCCTAGTCAAAGGCTTATTTAAGCATGCATTGGAAAAGAAAATTCATCTCAAACCTCCCATATCAGTATCCTACAACAAAAGAAATGGCTATAATTTATGGGTGGGGTTACATGAACTTCTCTTAATGCTCTCTACATCCCCTTTTTTTTAAAAACATCCAATTTTAAAAAATATATATTAAAAATTTAGGTAACCATCCTTATAATTTAAAAAATAAATTACAAAAAAAAAAGTTATAAGGCTAATTAAAATTAAAATTTATATTTAACTACATGAAAATATAAATTTAGACAAAACTTTTAACGAAAATTGGTGAAAAAAGTGTTTTGCATTCATTAATAATTATATACGTTCTTAAACAAAATTTTAATAAATTTTTCATAGTATATTTCATCTAATAAAATATAGATATATTAAATTAATTATATTAGTTATATTAAATTAAAAAAGAATAATCTAGAATACAATTATTTTTTAAACTTCAAATAAATTGTGTACTGAAAAACGGGGGTTGAAAAGTATTTTGAAGGATTCATATATACCCACTAATAATTAATTATGGAAAGCTAAACCTGCACCAGTTTCACAATGAATTAAAGGCCAAGTCACTCAAATACTCTTATATAAACACAATCTATAGCTAGCTAGGGGAGGTTGGCAATAGGTCCATCAACTGAGGTATTTCTTCTTAGTTATTATCTTATTACACTCTAAAGCATCGGTGTTTATTCTCTTTGTAAGCAATTTGGGCTACTAAATTTTTGTACAAGGTTTATATATTATAAGTGCTATATTTAATCTCATTATTTATCCTACAATTCAAGTTCTTCACAATTTTAATTGACGATAAAAATGTTAACAACTTGAGCTTTAAAAATAGGGTTTGATAACTTAAAATGACTCTCTTCTCTTCAAATGGCATGTGACAATCAGCCAACAACATGCCTATATCATGGCGGGTCATTTGGATTAAATTATATATTGAAGTATAATTAGGTTAAGTACTGGGAATATATATATATATTTGAAGAATTCAATTGGGACATCCATCCTTCCACATGTTACAAATTTACAATTAGAAAGTCAACTCAATTTGATTTATTTTTATTTGTTTCTAATCTCCAAGGATCCTTTCTGTGGGTGGAAGATAGCCATCATACAGCTTTGAGCCTATTATACTATTCTTTCTTTTAATTCACCAAGTCATTTTAGCTGTAGTTTAATCTACCGTCTTCACGAAACGGTGCCACTGTGCCATCCCATGACCAAGTCAATCTCTCTTTTAATTTTGTTTAGAAATGTATTCATCAATCAAACTAAATCAAATTAATTGAATTATCCAATATAATTAATTATTTGATGATATAACAACTATGAGTGAAGCCATAATTAATTATAAATCATCTGCTATGGAGTCGATAGCGTATCCGTAGTTATGAGTGTATAAATGCGCTTGTGTGCAACAGCACTCAGTATAGAATCAAACTAAGTTGATAAACTTCTTCTAAGCTAAGATATGGCTACTTCGAAGCTTCTTTTAAGTTCCTTTCTGCAGTTGATTTTCCTAGTTTTTGTGTTTAACCCCATCAATGTACAGGGATTGAAAGTAGGGTTTTACTCAAAGACATGTCCACAAGCTGAGGCCATTGTTAAGAGCGTTACTACTCAAGTCATGTCTGTAGCACCTTCTCTTGGTGGCCCTTTGTTGAGAATGCATTTCCATGACTGTTTTGTTAGGGTACGAGATTGAAGGTTTTGTATTATTATATACTCAAAATATTATTGGATCCTTTATTTCCTGTGTTGATCGTCTTCTATGTACAAGAATTTAATTAATCTCTTTTATCTACAGGGGTGTGATGGTTCTGTCCTGTTGAATTCTCCAACCAAGCAAGCTGAAAAAGATGCATTTCCAAATCTAAGCCTTCGAGGATTCCAATCTATCGATAGAGTGAAATCTGCATTAGAAAAGGCCTGTCCTGGTGTGGTTTCATGTGCTGACATCTTGGCCTTAGTTGCCAGGGATGTTGTGGTTGCGGTAATTAACCATATATTTCATTCCATCTAAATTTCCTGATGATAAATTACGCGAAAAGATTCATTTAACAGAATCCTAGTTAATTAATATTTAGATTAAAATTTATTATTTATCATCTCAGCTTGAAGGACCTTCATGGGAAGTGGAAACTGGGCGAAGAGATGGAAGGGTTTCGAATATGACAGAGGCCCTCTTGAACCTTCTACCACCAGCGTTCAACATCAGTCAATTGATATCAGGATTTCAGCGAAAGGGTCTTAGTGTAAAAGATTTAGTAGTGCTATCAGGTATTTACCATCATATATAGAACACTAATATGTCTAGCTAGTTTGAACTTCAACTTCAAGTAATTTTTATTATAAGCTTCATACTTAATTTAGTTTCAATATAGGTGGACATACCATTGGGACTTCCCATTGCTCATCCTTCAGCAATCGGCTTTACAACTTCACTGGAAAGGGTGATACTGATCCCACATTGGATCCCAACTACATCGAAAGGTTGAAGCTCAAATGCGGGCCTGGAGATCAAAATACTCTTGTAGAGATGGACCCAGGAAGCTTCAAGACGTTTGATGAAGATTATTTCACACTTGTTGCCAAAAGAAGAGGCCTCTTTGTATCAGATGCAGCTCTTCTTGACAACAAGGAGACCAGAGATTATGTCAAACGTCAAAGCTTACCTTATGGATCTACTTTCTTTAAAGACTTTGGTGTGTCCATGGTGAATATGGGTAGAATCGAAGTTCTTACTGGAAAGGCAGGTGAAATCAGGAAGGTTTGCTCCAAGGTTAACTAAGCAAAGTTTGTATGCGTGTTGCTCTACTTTTGGTTTCTACGTGCTCCTTTCTGTGTTCAATTGTACTTATGTTTTAGTTTAAGATTGAATTTAAATTTCATAAAGTGATCACTCTTCACTTCCCATGTTGGGTTGTGACTTATGAATCTGTGATTTAATCTGTCCGCTTGTTGAAGGCATTCAGTACTCTTGTTCAATTAATTACAGAATGCATGATTTTTTATGCTATCAGCATGTTTTGTTTTACGGTAATATTATTATTATAATAAGATTTTAGAAAATGCAACAGAACATTTTCTTCCATTAATCGATTAAAGCTCTTAAATGTGAGCTCCTCTTCAACTTTCACTTTTATATTTAATATAAATAAAAAGAAAAATATATTAAATAAGAAAAACAAGATATATTAGTGAAGGATATGCAAAGAAAACGTATTATATCTAATTTTTTATTATGAAAATTTAATATCCATCATAGGTTAATTTTTGAAAAAAATTGTAGGAAAAAAACGAAGAAGAAGAGTGTCTTTGAGTTGTGACCTATATCTAATATTTTTTGATGTAATGATCATTTGTTCGACATTCAATGCGTTTTAAACATTCGATAGTATTTGATAGACTATATCGAACGTCAAATATTACCATCCAACAGTATTCATAGAGTGTGTCGAGCGTTGTATGGTGTCCGATGAATATTTCAAAGGCTTAATGGATCATAACATTAAAATTTTTTAAGAGTGAATCAAATTTCAATGAAATTTTCTAATTTGGATCATTTTTTAGTCATCCCTTAATTTTTAGAGATATTAGAGTCTTAGTTATCATGAAAATATTGTTTAGACCGCAATGATCAAGTGTCTTTCTTTCACCTCCAACAAAGATTTTGAAATTTCCATAGAATTTTGCTCTCTTGATGAATCTATACGTATACAAGTGATATATATGATTGGAGTCCACTCTAGATCTTCAACATGAATTGCTTAACTAACTTATGTACTCATTACCAAAAACAAACCGAGGATAGAAGAGAGCAAACTAATCGAAAAGGGAAAGAAATAATATAGCAAGTGTCGCAAATATTTATTAATTAATCCTATTAATCTTTCACTTCATGACGATTCAGGATCGACATTCGCCAACTGCGACGATGTTGATGTCCTAGCAAACACAAGAACTTGCCCTGCTACAAACCGTCATGTGATTGGCGTATGCTTGCAATTCAATAGATTAATCGTAGTAATTTCGTGATTAAATTAAGCTATATATATCAATCAACGACTAACATTTAATACAAAAAGTGGAGCTGTCTTAACTTAAATTTTAATTAATTATGTATTGTGCTCTATTTTATAAGGGTGTGACTTCAAATAATCGTGGAAACCAAGCAAGTAGGATTAAAGTCAATGAAAACGGGTTAACGTGAAAGCCAATAAATATGCACTAACAGGAAGCATTTGAGCACATGCATCGTTTACAAAATAGATTCAGCCTCCCCAAGTGTTGATCATTTATCTCGCCTTTCACATTTTCATTGGGTTTCTGATATGCACTGTTAGGGCTATGGTTCATTTCCTCGTTTAATCTAACTTCTATATGAAGTAGAAAAAATATAAAAATAGGAAAATAGAATTAGTATGATTATTAAGAGGCCTACTCCTATTAAGAATAGAAGATCTTTACGTAGATCTATAAATATAGAGGTTGATGATCAGTTCTAGAAAGAAGGACTAGACTTAAAGCTTTAATCAAGATAAAGAAATATAAAATAGATGTAAAAACAATATTAGTATATTTATGATCGTTTGAATTTGTATTCTCATCTTTAGATAATAATTGATGGCGAACCACCTTAAATATTATGTCTTTTTATGTGATGTGATTTATTATTTATATATTATCAATCTTGATATTCAATATATTTATGCATAATTTTTTAAATGTACCAATCCAAAAATATGCAAATTACAATATTGATGAATCCAATATTTTCTACTGTAGTATTTTTTAATTATCATTTTTCTTTACATTATGAACCAAAAAAATTTTTCTTGTCGGTTTAATCAATTCTTGATGTTGTGAACTATACTCATTTCAATAAGAAACGAGATCAATTTGTATAGACTATTAATTAAAAATTTATTTACCTTTTAAAAATAGAAGAATATCACTTATTGTTTCATTAAGTTTGAGTAGTTGATGTTACCTTCTGACCATTACAAAATTTAATAATTGGCTTTAACATCCTCTACTAAATTCCAAAAAAAGAAAAATTCTTGCTTGATCTTTGTGCTTAGTTTATTCAACTTTTTAATTTGTTTATTGCATATAGCAATCAAGACCAACACTCAAAACTCTTGAGATTGGTACGTACAAATGGAATGTGTAGTTGGTTACCAACTCTGTCTAGTACTTTGTTCCGTATGACCAATATTCTTCTTTTTCTATCTAGAAATTATACTCTATTATTAAAGTTTTTTTTTATTATTATTTTTTTTTAACGAGATGAGGTTGGTTCAATTCTTACTCTCTATTTTCTTTTTCCAAAAAATTAAAAAAAATAATAAAAAAAGCTGTAAATTAGTAAAAAGCAAAAGTAAAGGTAGACATAATAGTAATATTGGAATGGATGAAAGTAGCCAATGAGGAAACGATAAATTTATTCTTTTCTTTCTTCCTGCGAAAGGCCCAAATTCCTTTCGTTCTTGCCATTTCTACATCTTTCTCACCATGCAGGCGCACCCACAAACTGCACTACTGTCTACCCAAGTTTTCTCGTGAAGCTATCAAGGAAAATGCGACTACTTCACGATATGAAGAAAACGTCGCTCACTCAGCTGATATGTTCCATTTTCCTGACTCCAGTTTTTGTTTTGGGCCTAATTTTTTTTATTTTGTGGATTAGTTTACATCCACATCGTCCAACATTCCATGTCCAAGAATTTTCGGTTCCGGGCTTGAATCAAACCAATGGTTTCCAGAATACCAGTGTTACTTTCACCATAGCAGCCCGGAATTCGAACAGACGGTTTTGGATCAATTATGGGTCCATGGATGCTTCGGTTTACTACAAGGATCAACAGGTCGGGTCGACCCCTCTTCTGGATTCACTGAATCAAGCGCCAAAGAACACAAGTGTATTGAGTGGAAGCATGACCATGTCAACAGTGAATACGGATACGCAAGAAGGTATTATATTTGAGTTACAGTTGAGATCAATCATCCACTTTAGAAAGTGTGTGTGGGATAGAAGGCATCACCAAATGCAAGTCAATTGTGATGCTGGGGTGGGGGTTGATGGCTTGATTTTACCAAGTTTTAGAGATAAAAGATGTGTTGTTCATTTCAGCTGGTTTAATTCTACTTAGAAAAGTTGCTTTACATGTGTACTATATGGGGACTTTATGTTTGAAGATTGAAGGTAGATTCATTATCTTATGTGTAAAATTGTGAACATGTAATGTGATAGATGTTATTTATTCTAAGAATATTAATAGAGAGATGTTCGTTGTTGGGTCAGTTTGCAAAGTCGTAACTGTTTTCATTAGGGAGCGAGTGAAGTAAAATAATTTTATGAAAACGAAGTTTAAGATAGTGTCACAAATTTAACTAATAAAATCCTATCACTTATAATCCAATAAATGTAAGTGGGAAGTTAAAAAGAAATGATAAATATAGAGAGAGGAGCTGGGCAATCAATCTTATTAGTATAAAGTTAATGTGATTTTGTATTGGAGACTCAAGACTAGAGTATTAAATTAATTGAGCACAATGAATCTGCCTGGAGGCGAATAAGTAAAAGGAGAGTGATGCAAAGAGAGGAGAAAAATTATATAAAATAATTGTTATAAATTTAAGTAAACTATTAGTCTGATGTTATATATATGTTTTGTAAAAAGTGTTAATTATATAAATGATTAAGACATATTAAAAGAAAATTATATATTATAAAATTTTATTAATTAACCTAAGTCTAAGGTTGTTTTAAGGTTTAAGAGTATTAAGGTGGATAAGTGTTAGTTTAATAAAAATTTCACAAACAAATCTGTAAGGTAAATATTGGTTTTTGATTAATTTATAATCTGGAAGGTAAATATTGATTTTTGATTAATTTATAAGGGTAAGTATTAGTTTAATAAAAGTCTAGGGCAAGCATTTCTTGTCTAGGACCCCGACGGTAACTCACCGTTTTGTACTGGCCGTGGACGAGCGCCACAACCTTTCTTCGTCTTCACCGTCTGTCGACACCTCCACTCAGTTAACACCCATTTTTTCAGTTCAAGAACTCAACCCACCCACGCCAATTCAACCACCTTCAACCATTCAACACTTCAATTCAACTCAACCAACAACACCCATTCAACAATCTGGTTCAACTCCACTAACAATCATTCAACACAACCATTCAAATTCAGCAAAAACAACAAGAAGCCAAATGGAACGAGAAGCTAAAAATGACGAACGAGGAAAAGAAAACTCACCGAGGGTATCGATTCGCTCTCCTCCTCTGCCCGTCTTATCCACTAATAATGCTGAACATGCTGGTAGACAGAGTTGGAGAGCACAAAGTTAGGGTTTTTATGAGAATAGGGAAATAGACAATCAGAGAGAGAGATGGAGATGGATGCAGGAAAGGTTTAGGGTTTTTTTTACTTTAATTTCAAGATGGGAGAGAGGGAACGAGACAGGGGTATTTTAGGTTTCTTGTGTGAGGTTGGTTAGGGATGAGAGTATTATGAAAAATGGCTATTTTTCATTTAAACCCTCTCATTTGACCATTTTTACTAATTTCCCTTGTTTTAATTTGTTTCCCTCAAGGAAGGCGCCTTGTGTTGTTCTAATGTTTCTGTACTTGCAGTTCGCTTTGTTTCGTTATTGGGCTTAAGTCGCTTGGTTGGGCTTGGATAGAGGAGCCCATCACTAGATTTAAACATGAGTGGTGCTATTTGAACCCCACTAATCAACTAAAGAAGCCCCACCGCTCCAAGTTGAGTAAGAGTAGATTTGTAAAAACAAATTGATAAAGATAGGTTTGTTTGGATGTATTCTCGGGTAATTGCAATAATGACCAAAATTACGGGATTTTTTCAAAATTTGATAAATGATACATCTCACATTGGTTAATAAGGGTGGTTTTGGGTGTTATATATATAGGTTCATAACCCTCTACTCTTGAGCTAGCTTTTGAGGTGGAATTAGGTGAATTCATATCACGCTTAACATATTTTCAAATTTTAGATGTTATGATATATCGAGCACTCAACACGGACTGTCGAACACTATCCAATGTGTTAGATATAGATTCTCTGTTGGATCCATCACTCCAATTTTTCTTTATTCTTTGTCATTATCCTTCCTGTTTTCTTGAATCAATAATCCCCTCCCTCTTAAGCACACTCATGATATCATATCTCTATTCTTCTCCAAGAATCTCTTTTGTTAAGTTGCAATTATTTTCTTCATCTCCAACCCATTCTGGCTTGCTGCGTGCAGGCTGCATCTTTGTCGTTTATCGATATACTTTCCCAGTTTAATTTGGAAGCCTTTCATTTGCTCTAGGTTACCACATTCCATTTCAGATCTTTTTCGGTTGCCAATAAAACGAAATTTGGGAGCATTCCATCTAACAAGCCTTCATCCCAAACTCCATCCGTGCAAGCCATCTTTAAATTTGTAGAATACTTTTTCTGAATAATCTTTTTTAGATAAATATGAACTTTAGATGACATTTCAAGAATTGGAGGGAATTTAATTAATAGGTGGGATTCGAATAGCACCACTCTTTAAATATAAGTATACTTTCCCTTTGTTTATTGTCGCAAAAGGGAAGGAAATAATATAAATCTTTTCTGGTTTCCTTACGTTAATTTCATGGACTACAGGAACCAAACATGTAAGATAACTTAATTACCGATATTAATTGGCCTTTTTCATCCTTTAGAAATGAATAATTCGTTGCTACTTTCACTTGATCAAATAATTTCTTTATACTCAGCCTATTTTTAATATTTGGGTTTTAAGTTGTTCTGTTATGGGCCAGATTAGGGGAGCCTATAATTTTTGGAGTGACGTTTGTTTTTAATTTTGAAACAATATTCTGTTCAAGTAAAACTGTGAATCGAATTGAATCAGGTTTTGAAAAATGATTTTGGGTTGAATTCGTGCCTATATATCAGATTTAAAAACCTCATCAAATACTAAATCAAAATTCAGTCGAGATGTATATCAGATTGATTAATATAAATGGAACGCTTCGGGTTTTAATTAAGGTTCGTAGAGAGAGTGATCATTTCCTTCCAGATCCACTTTTAGATTAATAAAGCTGATAGACATATACTTTCCGTCCCCTGTAAGAAACCTTTGCACCTTATTTTCGGCCATGAATAATCTAAGCATAGCCTTGGCCTGAAAGTATCTCCTTTACACAAATGCAAGTTTCTTTGCATGAAATTGACAACAATAGACAAGACACTATTTGATCAGTTGTTGGTTGTTACCTCTTTCGTATGATGTAGTCATACCGTAGCCAGAATAATGTATTAATAAGATGCTAAAACAAAGAAGATGAATTTTAATTTGATGAGAAACAAATTAATAAAGTATTGACCTTGCTTGCACAAGTAAATATGGAAGATATGCATGGTAACATTATTCTTTTCTTTCTCCATGCAAACTACGAAACTGAACTTCCTTATAAACCTCGTCACCTTCCTCACTACATCAATATCCCAGAAAGCTTGCTTTGTTCATCAGCACTTAATTTCCAGGCAATCCTAGCCAGGAAATTTTTTTAAAAATAAAATAAAATAAAAAATGCCGTCCTCTGACGGGTTACCAATTCAATCCACTCCGCCGCAAACCCAACCCCTTCAAGGAGCCTCGCAGTCCCCGCGGACGCGACCCCTCAAGCAGCGACACAGTGCCCACTACTATGCCCACCGGGTTCGTGAAAACCTGCCCACCAGGATCCTTAAGAAATTGTGTGCCATATTTTTGTCGCTTCTTCTAGTTGTGGGCATTGTTCTTTTCATTTTATGGCTAAGCTTACGCCCGCATAGGCCAAGATTCCATATTCATGAATTTTCGATTCCAGGTTTGGCTCAACCCAACGGCTTTGAGAGTGCTCAAATTACTTTCAATGTGTCGGCCCGGAACTCCAACCAACATATTGGGATATATTACGACGACATGGATGGATTGGTTTATTACAAGGACCAACAAGTCGGGGAAACACCTTTGGCAGAGTCGTTCTATCAAGAGCCAAAGACTACAACTTTCTTGTATGCTACATTGAGCGGGGCCACTCTAACGGTGAATAGCCATCGTTGGATGGAGTTCTTGGGTGACCGAGGTCGCGGAAGGGTTTCTTTTCGTCTGGAAATAAAATCAGCCATCAGATTTAAAGTGTCCACATGGTGGGACTCCAAGTACCATACGATGCATGCCAACTGCGAGGTGGAATTGGGGCAAGATGGAATGCTCTTGGCAACGTCTAAAGATAAGAGATGTCCCGTGTATTTCACTTGATTTTTATTAATGATCTATATATAATGTTGCTTTTTTACACATGAAGTGGGTTCTGTGTATTTGCTTTTGGAATTGGGTAATTTAGTTTTGATTTGCTTTGCTTTAATTAACCAGGGAGATGTAATTGCTCAGTTGTAATATACCTATATTCATTTGCACAAAATTAAAGATAATAATATGTTCTCTAAATTTCTGGAGATTGCAAAGTCAATCTTGTCGCTTTATTCTTAGTCTTAAACTTGCATAAGAGTCATATCTTTTCACTTGTATATACGGCACAGGGAGGTTAATTATATGAACATACCAACACCATATTCAGATTTCAGAAAGCTACTGCCAGTTAATTGGCCCTGTTTGCATATTTCTCTAGTTAATTATTGCTTTTCAGAGTTACCGATCCTAATCAATTTTTGAGATTGTTGGCTACTCTACCTGGCATCAAGCTGTAGTTGGTAGAGTAATACTACTTTTGGTGCTGCACGGCTTCTACTCATGATTGGGGGATGCAGCCTGCATGCATGTTATAATTTTGTCCGAGCATGATCCACCATTGGGCATTGAACATTCCACGCTTCGTAATTATTATTATTACTGAAATGATAATAGTTGCTTTATGAATGATATTAAGCTAAACCTCAAGCTAGTACGAGATGTTATATATTAACCCTTTTGTTTAATACAATAACTCTACTTTATATATTATATATTGATATCTAAAGTAATTCATTTTAATAAAGAAAAAGCAGCTCCACTCTAATGCTCTTTTTTTTTTTTACTACATTCCTTAAAGGAAATCAACAACTCAACCTTTGCATAAACAGACTTCTATTGGCTGCTGCTGTGCCAAAAAAAACCAGGTTAAATCTAGATATGTACAAATTATCTATTTGTTCCTCAAGCTTTAATTAAATCTTTTATTTTTATGTTTTCCAAGCTGATATGAAACTTATCCGATAAAACTCAGTTAATTATTCATCCTCGTATCGAGGTTTCATAGTACTAATGAAGCTCTTCTGGCCGGAGAGCTTTTTGGGTTTTATCAACCATTAACTTATAAATTTCTCTTGATCAAAAACTATCAACATGGTGATATTTGGAGAAAAAAATACATACAAATACATAACATACTAATAGCTAACAATACGATTACATATACATAAAAAATACAACTGTTATCTCATACAAGACTTTCACTATTGTATATTGAAGAAATTAAAGAATTTAAGCTGGTTTGAATTATGATAGATTGACGTGATCAGTCACTTGATCAATCTATAAAATAGATAATATTTGAATGGACTTTACTGATACGTGTCCTAAAGATTACATATCATTAGAAATATTCACTTTTAATTTGACAAAATAAGTCAACTATATATCTAATTACATATAATTCCTTAAAGAATAAACCATGCATAATTACTATGAAATTAAACCATGGATTACAACGAAGCCTTCTCTCTAATACAAACTTAAATAGAGAATCACCATTTCAAAAACAATAATCAAAGTAGTAAATTTCCGATAAAATATTATATATAGAACATGATAGCAAAAGTCTTCAATCCAAATTATTTCCGAAATAAATTAAGATCAAGTGCTCGTCTGCATCAAAAGATAAGAAACTTGAAGCATCAAGCTCTTGTGTACATTCAACGTTGCCTTCCACTGTCTTTCTTTTGGTTTTCTTTTCCTCCACTTACGTGGTACTTTTTTCTTGGGAACTTTTGTATGTTAGGGACTCCAAAATCGTTTAAAGTGGTAGATCGATGTATTGAGGCACTGGCTTTAACTTAGTCGAGAAGAACTTCACTAGTAAGCATTAGTTGCAGGTGAAAAACTAGTTTTCGGATAAAAAAGGTGTTACAAACTTCACTAGTAAGCATTAGTTGCAGGTGAAAAGCTAGTTTTCGGATAAAAAAGGTGTTACAAAAATGAATTATAATAATTTTATATATTCGCTATGCGAGTAAAAGTTCATAAAAAATCACAAATGCTTCAGCTTTTATATACTGACCTTCGGAACACCAATCTTGAAAGTTTGGAGTTGCATGCCCATTCAGTATCCAGACCTCCTACTTATGCGAAGATAATCATCAATCTTGGCCGGTAAACCATCTTTGGAACGGGTAGAAACAAGAAATTTAGCTGCTTTTCTTCTTGCCTAGAGAGAACTACTGGTTCTTGTTCTTCGCCAAACTATCATTTTCAACTGTACATGCAGCAAAATTGCAGAAAATGACTCCCTGCAAAGAATCAAGATCACAAAATAACAACATATCAAGGGCTCAAATTTCCGTTATTCTGTGGTTTTCCCAAGTAGCAATCGTATGGACTCTTATCTCCTTGGTGATATGGTTATCTCTGAAGCCAAAGACTCCCGTTTACATGGTCACCAATCTCCATATTCCGGCCTTGAATAAACCAGAAAATTCAACAATTCACACCAATGAGTTAGCCGTGCCAAATACTTCTGCAGCCAAACCAAACCGTACTTCTCATGCAGTTCTACGAAACACTTCTATTATCCTTCACTTCGAAATCTCTAATCCCAACGAACGAATTGGCATCCATTACAGCGACATCAACGTGACTTTATATTACAATCGTAAAGTCATGGGCGCCAAGTCTCACCCAGGTTTTTATCAAGGCTGCAAGAAAACTACTTTAATCCAAGTGAGAGTGAAGGTTCACCAAGAGTTCAGGAGAGTTAAAAATAGCTCTACGGCTATGGGCATGAGGGTTTGCTTGGAAACTGCTGTTAGGTATGATATATTCAGTTTCAGTTCCAAGTATCATATAACGGATTTTGAAGCATACGTAGTCATCGGTTCCAGTGGAAGACTATCAACAAAGGAAAAAATACGGCTACACCAGACGCCGAAGCTGCATATTATAAAAAATTAGAAGTTAATGCCTATTCATAGATACACTTGGGTAAAGGCTAAATCATTTCTCGAGCTTTAATTTATCTCCTCCGTAGATATGTTAAATATTCTTGTATTTTCCTTTGTGTAGCTAGTAAAACATACCTTGCCAATTGGTAAAGTAACATCTATGTATACATACATACATATGCATGCATGCACATTTGACTTATTAAACCGTGTCATCAATTTAAAATTCATAAGGATGGATTGGATGTCTGCATGTATGCATGGTCATGGTCTCATGGACCCATTTCAATAGTATATATTCTCTATATGCTTTACTTAATTAGATGATATTCGTAGAGATAAAAGATTCTCTTCTAATATTAACTTCTACCATTATAGAATTTTAATAAAATTAACCTTCATGATGCATTAAGATTACGAGAGAAATTTTTTATTTATAAATTGACAGAAAAGATACAAAAAGAGATATTTTATAATTTTGCTGCTGTGGTCAATTCCAATGCTCAAACATTTTTCGGTTATCCAGTAAATTTGCCTAGGTTAACGATTATTGTAGATTTGTGTTGGTTCCATTGCAGATATGTCATGTATAGCTAGCCACTGGACTAGCTAGCCTTGCATAGATAGATCAATTTATATCTAGTGATTGGCCAAATTAAACTCTTTTCCTCTTTCCAGGCACGTAATCAATCTCACTAGTTTGCAGCTTCTCTACAGCCAGAAAGCATTAGAATAAAATGTATAAAAAATGTCAATAGAATAAATTATTGTCTTTCCAAATTAACTGATCAAAGGTTTTTCAACTTTAAGAGTTCCCCTTGTCCCAACTGACTCTTCGAGTGTATAATACTCGGTGAAGAGGAAGGCCGAGCTTCTATGTAGAAAGGTTCATTCGGCCTTTAGGCCCCATAAAAGGCCCAAAGAAAAAAGCATCTCTTATTTGCTGGTTCTGGATAACTTGCAACGTTGCAAGGTATAATATTCCTCCCTTGATTGGCACCATCAACAAAAATTCTTACGCGTTTCAACTTTGCTTAAAATATTCCCTCGCTAACAAGCAATTTCTCATTGTAGATTACACTGTAAGTCCTTCACAATCTCTCCACAAACGTAAAAATAATGTGCGAAACTAGAAACTTCTATCTTTGGCTTCTCCAAATTGTAGGCCTTCTAGGCCTCCTTGCTCTTTGTCTATGGCTAAGTTTACGTCCCCAGAACCCAACCGTCACCATTGTGGACCTCACAGTCCCACCCATGGATAATCGCTCTTTGCCAGCTGATGATGGAAGTCAGAATGGTTCTCTCTCGTACAACCTTGAAATAAGAAATCCAAACAAAGACTCTAGCATTCGATTCGACGACATTTTCTTGACATTCTTCTATGGCCAGGATCCAGCAACTACCGATACAATTTCTTCTTTCAAGTTAGGAAAGGATAACACTCAAATTAGGACCAACCGTTTGAACGTTGATGGCCGTGTATGGAAATCTCTTCGCAGTGCATTATTAAACGCAACAGCTGACTTGAAAGTTGTGTTTAAAACAGGGATTCGATTCAGGACTCTGGGCATAAAGAGTAAGCATCATGGAAATCATCAGTTGCAAGCTAACGTAAAGCTTGGCAAGGATGGGAAAATTTCAGGTAAGAAGAAGAAGATTAAGCTAAAGCGTTCGTCCAAGAAATGGACAATCAAGGGTAGTTCTCACTTTAATTGATCACAACACTGAATACCTTACTTTTGCTTGGATTTATGTTCGTCCATTCATCAGCTCAGTTTCATGATGTAATTCGTGGTGATATTTTTCAATGTAATGTACAAATTAAGGATTGATTTTCTGATTTCAATATATAAGATTTGCCTATATGAGCTACACAATTACAAACTTAATCGTACAAATTAATATGATATTATTATTGATTACTATATCATCAAAGTCCATTAAAGTTAATTAAAAAATGGTAAACTAGTAAAATTTCTATCATCATGTAAAAGCTTTTAAATATCCCCAACCACAAACTTTTAATAATTAAAAACGAAATGATAAGAATAATAATTTCTATGTCATAACATTAATAAATGGGATAATATCAAATAGTATCTTTGTATTTTGACCTAATCTCAAGCAGAAAATAAGTTTATCATTTTCATCAACTAAACTCCTAAAGTTTACTTTTTTTTTAATCAACTGCTAATTTTAACCCTTAAAAATACATATTTGCCCCTATCAAAATTTTTTTCCTTAATTTTAAAAAAATTAAAAAAAATAAAAATCTGAAAAGTAGAAATTTGTTTATTATGGGAGTATAATTTATTTATTTTTTTTTTGGTTAAAATTAAGAAAATAAATTTTAGTAGGGGCAAACATATATTTTTTGGGGTTAAAATTAACAGTTGATTAAAAAAAGCAAATCTCTCAGGGGTCTAGTTGATAAAAATGATAAACTTACTTTGTGCTTGAGATTAGGTCAAAATACAAAGGTACTATTTGATATTATCCCATTAATAAATATTAAAATTAAAAAATTAGAACAAATTAAAATCTCAAAATAACAAAAAAAATCATATTAATAAAAAACAATAATTCCTAAGCCTCAAATAATATCAATTTGAAAGAAAAAAAAATCTCAAGATAATAAAAATCTTAATATTTAATGATTCCTTAGCCTCAATAATATTAATTTGATTTTTTTTTTTAAAGAACAAATTAAATCTCAAAATTTTATTAATTAACAATCCCAAAAAAAAAAGTAAAAGGGATCAAGATGATATTTTTCTTTTCCAAATAAGGTTTCAATGTGACATTTGCCAAATATAAAAGAAGGGTATATAAATCTTTTACTCTTTGTTCTATGTTTCAAACTCTAATTCCATTAATTCAAATAGAATTAACTAACTGTAAAGCCATTATTGATATTTGAAAAAAACTCAAGGTGATCTCAATATTAAACCTTAGTTTATGATCATTGATGATATTTACCCTTGAAAGAATTAGATCAATTTATATATAAAAAAAAAATATAGTGTATGTTTAAATCAGAGTCTAATAAGATAAAAAAATTGAGATATGAATAAAATTACTTTATATCTTAGACATTGAAAGCATAATAAAAGTGATAACAATTCGTTTTAAATGGCACAAAATTTTGGAAAAGAAATATGATGATTTGAGGAAAATTTTATTAATTTATTAATTTTTTTTTTTAAAATTTAATAAAAGGGAACTATGAGAAACAACCAACCTGGAGGGGTTGAAACGTAGAATAGCCAAATTCCAAAACACTATAATTTTATTAACCAACCTCAGTCCCATGACCAAAATGCCCTTAATTTAAAGCAAAGAAAAGTTGTATGTATTAAATTTAATCTTAAACATTCAATTTACGTATATACTTTGACTTAGTAGCTTAAAAATAATTCAAACATTAATGTACATAAAATTGAAATATCCTGTCCGATGTATTAAGTATACTTGTTACTTGTTGAATGAAATTAAAGATTGTTATCCGTTTAATGATACTAATAACATGTGGCACGAGGCTGCTGTGTGTGTGCAGTGCACTGCAGGGTGTAATATTGCAGAGAAATATTTGTATGAATATTAGAATTGCAATTAACTGCCGGTGGTACCTTCTCCAGGTTGAACCAGAATTACAATATTAATATTACTTGCCATGCGTTTTAAAAGATGTCTAACAGCGTATAAATCAACCCCATTAATTTTCTACATTGTCTTTTGCCTATTTCAAGCCATCTTGGCATGGAATTCTTAACCTGAAAATACGAACACGAATGTTACAATTGTTTCCTAAAAAGATAACTTGAACGTAGACCCCATTTCTAACAAATTAAGAGATGCTCTCCTTGGAGGTACGACAACGAGAAGCAATTTGTCTTCTCCATTCATGAATTGGGACCTGTATGGCAATCCATAGAAAGGGGTTATTGACCAGTAACATGTTTGCCTCAATGGTAAACTGACACCAGATGTTTGGCTGATGGACTAAAATTTCAATCCAACTACATCTCAAATTCAGATAAAACTAAGAGCACGAAAGTAAATACTCACAGCAGGGAAGCCACCGTAATCTCCAGACTCCTTGATATCCTTGGTGACACAGCTATTAGCAGCAAGTCGGACCTGCATAGCCTTATAGTAGTCATCAGAGCTCCAGTCTTCAATTAATTTAAGCAATCCAAAAGTAGTAGAAGATGAAAATTTGTTCAATTGCATAAAAATTAATATGTGCACTTATTTGGAGGAAGAACTAATCAAGCATTTAGTTTGACAGATAGAAAGTCTTTGTCTAATTGCATTATCTATCCACTTCAAACAACAGCAGAAAAGATTAGATTGGCTTAGAATGGAAAGCAGAGTAAAAATTACTCCAATACAAGACCAGATCCACTCTAATAAAAAGGTCATAGTCTATGACTTAACCCTATAACTGATTAAAATTAATATAAATAAAATTGATATAACTATCTCCAAAATTGAGAGAGCTTTTTCAAGTAAATACCTTTGAAGAGATAGACACGTGATCACGAATAGCTACTCTTCCTCCTAATGTTACATAGTCTCCCATCCTAAGAACAAATAATACAGACATAGCTCTGAGAAACTTGTAAAGCTGATGTAGTCTTTCAGTGAAAGTTACATCAAATGCAAAGTAAATCTAAAGATCCAAAAGCTAAACAGGAAAAAAACAGAAATAAAGGAGTAACATACGTCACTGAACCTGCAATTCCAACTTGTCCACAAAGCATGCAACTTTTTCCAATAATTACATTGTGGCCAATCTGAAAAGGAAAGGAGATAATTTCTTATATAATGCACAGAGTATATGTCTATTTCTGTTTCCCCTTAAAAACACAGAATAATTGACAATGCATGACGGCAGAATCCCACCTGGACTAAATTATCTATCTTTGAATGATCCCCTATGACTGTATCTCTCCAACTGCAAAACCAAATAATTGGAAACTCAGTATTTATCTTTGCCAGCCGCCAAGTGCAAGCAAGTTTATGAAAATATACGTATGTAAGGTACAAACTCTTAGAATATGGAAAGCCAACACATATCTCACCTGCCTCTGTCAATGCAGGTATTGGCACCAATCTCCACATGGTTCCCTATCCTAGCAGTCAGCATCTGAGGAAAGAGAGAAATATCTAATAGAACACTTCTGTTGCTGATACAGAACTGAACTAGATATCTGTGGCACATACTTCACTTTTGTTCAAAAGGCTAAAAAGGATAAGTGCTAAGATATCATATAGGTAAACCGCATGTCTATTTTGATAATCACGAGATAGATCCCATGAAATATGCTTACTATCAAACTTCAATTCTTTATTCATGTGTTTGAGGGATGTCACAGAGAAGAAAAACTAACCTGAGGCTTCTTCACCATGTTGCCATGCTCATCCACAAAAAATCCGAACCCTGTAAAATGAACAATATAGAAGCCAATTTTAGAAAGTAATAATCGGCTTATAAGTAAAATTACAATTCTACTTGCAGACTTTGATAATACAAAATAAATCAAGCACCAAAGTTTGGAGTAATCCTGTCTTACCATCTTGGCCAATGCACACCCCATTGTGAATTACACACGAATCGCCAATAATGCAATTACTGAGTGCAACATTGTAACTGTGGCCAAAAAAAATATAGCGGTACTTACCATTAAAATGCTAAATATAGTAAATTTAAAGTAAGATAATTATCAATACCCTATTTTCGTTGATTGACCGATGGTAACTGCAGGTCCAATAACAGCTCCTGATCCAATAATAACGTCTGCACCCAACACAGCTTTTGGATGAACAATTGCTCCTATCTCAATCAGCACCGTTGGGTCAATGCAAGCAGATTCGTGGAAGGTTCCATCTCCGTTGCGCCATTTTTGAAAATCTCGGTGAGTTTCTACCCCTAAAAGCATATGACAGGTACCAGTTAGACATTTCCACGAACACTTGGAAAACAAAACTAGCATGAGACAATGAGCTAATTTACACTTGCCGGATTTAGCGGAATAGTTGCATAGACTACCATAAACATGCGCATATTTCTTCTTGGAGTAAAAAGCAACAAATCGTTTAAGGTTAACTGCCATAAGTAGTTAAAACGGAAACTCGACGACCTGCATAGACAAACGGCACGAACAAGTGGCGGCATTGTAGACTAGGCGAAATAAAAAGGGGCAGAATTGTTATTCCAGCATAATACTAGGACAATTTTGTCCTATCAAAAGGAGTAATTTGATTTAAGACAACCTAAAAGTTTTAAAATTACGATTTTCCTCATTATATTTCATTATAAGTCAATTAATTTTAAGCATGTTACTACCTAGATATATATATATATAACAAAATTTTTAATTTTCAAAACTCTGAAATGCAAATTAATTATTCCAAACTTCAATAACGTGGGCAAATGTCCCATTTGATTATTGCTGGTTGTTTATCGGCTGAGAGGTTATCCAGTTAGAGGGTCATAATGTAAAAACATAAAATACGGGGCCCAAAATTACTCTATATTTTAATGACGTTATGGCAAAAATTTTGTTTAATTAATGGGCTAATTACAAATGTCCCCTGAGGTTTGGCTAAATTAACAATAACGTCCTACTTTTTGATATTTAATAATAACAATGTTTCATTAACGGAAAGAATAACGTTACACCTTTATCAAATTTTTACAATTTGACCCATATAACCTCTGGTGACGGATAAAATTGTAAGATTAAATCTAAGGGCTCTAAATAACGAGAAATTTTCACGCAGACAAATAGGAAATTGACAAAACTATCCTTACTTTTGAAATGTTGACAAAGATGAGCAATTGAATATTTAATTCTAATAAACCAATAATTTTATTTAATAACGAAAAAACAGCCCTTGGATTTAGATTAAATTTAAGGGCTCTAAATGAAATAAAAAAATTTCAATTCCTAGATTATGGAAAACTCAATTCTTCTTCTCTTTACAAAAGTTCCCTATTGGGAAACATCAAATCAAAAACAAATTTTCACCGATAGAAAAAAAAAATCAAATAAAAAACAAATTTTGACCAACAAAAACAAAAAACAAAATAAAAACAAACTTTCCCCCAATTATTCATGTTACAAATTTAAACCCAAAGGCATCATCAAACACCCTGCCACCACCACCACCACCACCAATCCTGCCACCAAAGCTACTTTAGCCAACTACACCACAAACCGACAGTGAAAATTTAAGGCCTTGTTCATATATCAACCAAATCAATGCCCTGTTCATCCTTCATTTATTTTCTCACACTTTCTCAGCAACCAAACAAGCCAAACTTTGTACGGTTAAGCCTAATTGGTATCTCAAAAAAAAAAAAAGACCACAATGATCAAATTATGAAAAAATTAATCACTGAAGGAGATAAATTTAACCTAGTGGCAATAGAGAAAATCAGTGCATCGTGGACTAACGGGGTCTGTTAGAGGACTAATGTGGGGAGAGTTTCAATGGAAAGAAAATGTGATTGAATCATGACCAAAATTAAGGAGGGTGTATTGAAAAATAAAAAAGATTTTAAAAATTTTAATTATCTAATCAAAGGATCATTTAGGGCCAAAGGGCCAAAGGTCTGCAAAGTGTTGACAGGCCAAACACCAAAAAGTAAAAAGTTTTGGTTAGGCAATCAATTAAAATTTTAAACATACTATTTTTCAACTCAGCTCCTTAATTTTAGTTATTTTACACAATTTTTCTTTGCCTTGGTCACTCTAGTATAGGCAAGGGCTCTAACCTGCTGGTTTAGCTCACTCCACAAGGTCCTACCGAAAATAGATATGTTCATCTTCAAACTTTAACGAGTGTACCCAACTTTGGATGTATCTTGCAGGGTGTTTTACCAGATGGGACGAAAGTAGATGCTAAAAGGCTGTCAAGGAGATCATGGCAAGGATTAGAAGAGTTCAAGAATGAAATCATACCAACTGCAAAACTTCAACACAGAAACCTTGTACGACTACTGGGATATAGCATAGAGGGAGAGGAAAAGCTACTTATATATCAGTTCATGCCAAGCAAAAGTCTTGATATCTTTATTTTGGTTTGTCTTAGCTATCCTCTTAATATGGACCGAGGATACTTCAATTTTGTTTACTAATCCTTTTTTGATACTCGATTTCCGATTCTAAAAGATAGTCACAACTTAATTGGAAGATATGTAATAATATTATTAATGGCATTGTTAGAGAACTTTTTTACCTTCATGAGGACTCTTGACTTAAAATTACTCACCGAGATCTTAAACCAAGTAATGTATTGATGGATGAAGAGATGGTTGCCAAGATTTAGGATTTTGGCATGGCAAGAATCTTTTGTGAAGATCATAATACGGCCAACACCAAGAGATTAGTGGGAACATAGTATGCCTCTTACCTATATGTCTATTATTTATTGGGATATTTATTGGGATTTTTCAATTTTCTGGGATCCAAATAAATATCCCATTATTTATTTCTTTCCTGGAATTTTTTTTACTGCTTTAACTTCCTCCTCCACCAGTCACGCTTCAATACCTTAATTTAGGAGAAAATATTAAAATCAGTGTTACATTTGAAACAGCGGCTACATGGCTCCAGCTTATGCGATGGGGGGACTATTCTCAGTGAAATCTGATGTTTTCAGCTTTGGTTTTACAATGTTTGACACTACTTACATATTTATGCTAACGAACATATATGCTCAAATATAAATTTCAGATAAAAACAAATAAAATGGTAGAAATGTTGTTTCTCTGTATTAGGCATGGCAACTATGGACTGAAGGCAAAGAAATGGAATTTGTAGACCCTGTTTTGATGGAATCATGTTTGACGCCAGAAGTGACAAGATGCATACGTATTGGGCTACTGTGCCTGCATGAAGGTCCAGCGGTGAGACGCACCATGTCATCTGTGGCTCTTTTGGGAAGTGAATCAATTGCTCTTCCTCAACCAAGAAGGCCCGCATTTTCTGTGTGAATCAATTGCTCTTTTGCTTGTGACATAACACTTTCTACTATCTCACCACGGTGAACATAAATTGGAGAGTCAACAATTAGTTATTCACATTGTCGAAAATGAACGCGTGAAAGAAAACAGTTGAAGCAAAATGTACCAGCAATTTGTGAGAAAAATTTGAAGCACAATCATTTTCTTCAGGTTTTGGCTGTGATGTTTGGAAACCAAATGATGATGTTTGTGCCCTTATCCACTTTATGTCTTCCTTGCTTCAAAAGAATCAATTTAAAGGCGACCATGGTGAGACTGGTTTACATCTCCCACTGCTCTCCATTGGGCAGTGATGAACATCCACCTCAGAGACATTTCGACAAACTTGTGATTTTCAAATTTATATGAATCAACACTAGGGACGTCCAGGTGGGATGGCAACATTGAAGATTTGCTTTTATTTTTCTTTGTTGAGTCACTGTGTATGCTTTGTTTCCTACATTGGTCCGAATTTTAATTGAATATTAGACGTTTATATGGCAGGAAAATCATGGCTTGTGAATAAAAGAACTGGTATGCTTAAGCCAAGATAAAGGAAAAAGAAAAAAAAAATTAAGAAATAAGGTTTTCCAAAACAGAATTCTAGGAAACCCTTGGAAAACATTAATTTTTTTATAGATAAAAATATTAAAGAGTTTGGTGTGTTCATTTATGAATTTTCTTGTATTTATTTATAAAAAGATTTAAGAATATATGGTTGATTTTGAATTTTCAAATTGATAATGGGATCGATATTAAATTTGAAATACATTAGAAAATACAACACAAAAAACAATATTCCAAATTCATAAAAGAAAACAACCTTGATGTTGGCTTGAGATTAGGGATGACAATGGGACCATGAGGGTTGCATTCCACAATAGGATGGGGGCAACACAGGAGCAAGATAAATCCAGACTCACTCCGCCCAATTACTTTAAATTATACATCATCTAAATTAAAATAATATATATAAATATTTATAAATTATTTAGTAAATATAAAAATTATATTGAATTTAAAATAAAAAAATATATGCATTTATCAAAATAATTTATATTTAATATAGAAAACGTACAGATATTCAAAAATCGATTAACATTAAGTTAACCAATGATTAAAATAAGTAAGTTTTAAATTTTAATATACTTTATAAAATTATAAAAGGAAATTCTAAACTTGTAATTGGTTTGTAGAACTTGGAAATGGTTCAATTTATATCATAAAATTTCAAATATATCTTATAAAAATATTTTAAAATTTTACAATTACACCTTTATATTCTAGGTTTGGGG
>JANLJB010001671.1:0-11358 GCA_026212285.1 Bursera cuneata | reverse complement strand
GAAGCAGTTGCCAATAGTGTTGTGCAAAATATCATTCTTTTCTTTCCGCATAAGTTAATTTATTCTAATTGTACCGGGTTGGTGGAATTTTCTTGGACAAGTACTGATATTTTTAAAAATGATGATCATGGCAGGTTTCACATTATTTTACTTTTTGATTAACATTATTCCTACCATATCAATGTGTATTCATACTATTCAGTATTGACTATAAAGACTCATTTTTAATTTTATTAAAGACTTAAGAGTCCCTACATGAAAAGACTTTTATTTCATAAATTAATTTTAACTTGGAAACTTCCAGTCAATTCAAGTCAGGGGGACACGCTTTTCCCTTCAAATACAGAGAAGCCATATTTCAGAAGTGCAACTTTCCTCTGTAGTGGACTCTGAGCCCTACAGCCGCTACTTTGAGTTAAGGCAGATTATATCCTGAGCAAGAAGAAATCGAAATGGCAATGGAGAAGTTAAGGCAGATTGTCCTTGCAATCTTCAGTATTCTTGCTCTCACAGTTCTGGTTCACGCCCAGAATCAATCAGGTTTCAGTACTCAAATATTTAATATGGATGCATATTGTCATACAGTGGCTATGTACTAAGCTTTTCTCTTTGTGTCTATCCATCTCTCTCCAGGCTTTATTAGCATAGATTGTGGAATACGGGAAAATTCTGGCTATACTGACAAGATAACAGGCATACAATACACTTCCGACGCAGCCTTCATAGACACTGGCGTAAGCTATAATATATCACAAGAATACAACACTGACATCCTGGAAAATCAGTTCTTGCAGGTTAGAAGCTTCCCTGAAGGAATTAAAAATTGCTACACCCTGAAACCTGAACGCAGCAGCCATCGTAAGTTTCTTATTAGAGCAAGATTCATGTATGGAAATTACGATGGTCAAGGGAAAGTACCAAATTTTGATCTACTTCTTGAAGCCGATGTGTGGGATTCAGTGGAACCAGAAGATGCATCAACTGTTGTTACCAAGGAGATCATCCATGTTCCCAAGAAAAATTTTACATATGTATGTCTTGAAAACACAGGCGGTGGAACACCTTTCATATCAGCATTAGAACTAAGACCCTTGCATAATTTAAGTTATGTTACCGAAGCAGGATCACTCCAACTCCTCTGGCGGTGGGATGCTGGTTTAGCAAGCAATGGAAAATTCAGGTGATGCATTTTATACGTGTCCCCAAAATTTGGTAGTTCGAATCATGGTTTCTAAGTAAAACGATATGATACAGGTACAAGGATGACGTTTTTGATCGCATATGGTCGTCCTCTAACAGCTACAATTGGACATCAATAAATACCTCGTTGTCTGTGGGTTTTGTTCAAAACTGGTTCAAACCACCATCTAGCGTAATGAGAACCGCCGCCATACCAGAAAATGGTAGCAATACCTTGGACTTCAGTTGGGAGCCTATTGATCCCGCATCCGAATATTATGTCTGTTTCTACTTTGCTGAACTTAGAGATAACGAAGCATATAACGAGACTAGAGAACAGGAAATCTATTTGAATGGATGGCGCTGGAATTCAGCATTCAGTCCTAAGTACTTATCCTCACGCACAATATACAGCGATCCACCAATAATTTCACAAAAGTTTGAGTTTTCTATCAGAAAAACTAAAAACTCAACACTACCACCCATCCTCAATGCGTTTGAGATATATCGGGTAAGGGAATTCCAGCAACTGCTAACAGAACAACTAGAAGGTATGTTCTTTCTAACAACTAGTTTTGGCGGAGGCAGAAACTATTAACCAGATTTCCTTTTTTTTTTTTTTTTTTTCCTTTCTTTCAAATGGAGTGTTAGAACTAGTCCCCGTGATTTTGATTCTAACTTCTTTATGCATAAAAACCATTAGTCAATGCTATGATGAATATCAAGTCAACATATGGAGTAAAAAGATCAGATTGGCAAGGAGATCCATGTGCCCCTAAAAATCACTCTTGGCAAGGTCTTAATTGCAGCTATGATGACTATGATCCCCCTCGGATCATATCCCTGTAAGTTTACACGTTTAAACAAGCATCGTACATGTGATTAGTGCAATGCTTTAGTAACAATACTTTTGACCAAAAATGCAGGAACTTATCATCAAGTGGAATATCCGGGGAGATATCTCCTCATATATCAAGTCTCAAATTGATACAATCTCTGTAGGCATCTCTTCTCAAAAATATTAACGATGGGAACCAAGTCATTAGCTTGATATTTTCAATCACCATTTCAGGGACTTATCAAACAACAGTTTGGTGGGACCAGTGCCTGGTTTTCTGGCACAACTACCATCCTTGACCGTGCTGTAAGTTACTCAGCCACTATTAAGATTGCAAAAGAGGTTTAATGGTTGCAAAACAAAGGATCATCATTGCTTTTCTCTTGCAGAAACTTGAGAGAAAATAAACTCAGAGGTCCAATACCACTTGAACTCATACAAAGAAAGGAGGATGGTTTGCTATCACTAAGGTTTGCTCTCAGTCCAAAGTCATAGCTACATCAAAATGATTTAAAACTTTTATTTAATAGATTAGCATTTTGTGTTCCCAGTACCCAAAAAATTACTCATAGTACGCTTATTTCTCATAACATAACTGCTAATCTGAAGTCTCATATAAATAATTATAATTATCATCATTGTATATTTAGTGTGGATGGAAATCCAGATCTTTGTCCTGAAGCTTCATGCCGAGACAAAAACAAGCCTACACTTCCGGTAGTAGTTATTCCGATTGTAGCAACTATTGTTTCAATTTGTGTCATCCTAACTGCAATAGGTATTCTATGGAGCTATAGAAGAAGTAAACAAGGTAAGAACAGAACAACATAATCTAGATCATTCATTCAATTCATGCCTATAAACTTGTGATTTATTTCCAGCTGGGAAGAATAAATCACCGAAGTTGAAAAATCAAATGTACAAATACCCTGATTTGGTGAAGATTACCAACAACTTTGAGAGGGTTCTCGGGAAAGGAGGATTTGGAACAGTTTACCATGGATACTCGGATGACACTCAAGTAGCTGTGAAGATGCTTTCCGAATCATCAATTCAAGGATATAAGGAGTTTAAGGCTGAGGTATATAAAGTRACTTGTACAGAAGCTTTACAACTTSTTAATATATGACTGATTATGATATGGCTTTTTCTTCACAGGTAGAACTTCTTACGAGAGTTCATCATAAAAACTTGACAGCCCTTGTTGGGTATTGCAATGAGCGAACAAACATGGCACTGCTATATGAGTTCATGGCTAATGGAAACTTACAATCGCATCTCTTAGGTTCTTTTAGCTCATTCAATTGGACTTTTATCTATTTTAAGATGATTTTTTTATAGTTTTGGCAACTTTGTAATAGTACTATCAATTGATTGAAAGTTTTTTATTATCAAAACAAATGGAGGCTCATGAAATTTTTATCCTTCCAGAAAATAATGCAGATATCTTGAGTTGGGAAGGGAGACTCCGAATAGCAACAGAGGCAGCACAAGGTCAGGAAGAATGCGATCTGCATACTATCCCTCTTCAAAATTTTATACATCTCTTATCTATCGAAGGTACTATTTTAAATGTAGGATTGGAGTATCTTCACAGTGGTTGTAAGCCGCCCATAGTGCACAGAGATGTGAAGTCGACAAACATCTTATTGAGTGAAAAATTTCAGGCCAAATTAGCTGATTTTGGTCTTTCCAGAATCTTTCTTATTGAAAGCGGAACTCATGTATCGACTGTTGTTGCCGGAACTCCTGGTTACCTTGACCCTGAGTAAGTACACTTGTTATTGTTATAATTCTCATTTTTCAAGTTTTAACATTTGATGTCAAATTCAGAGCCAAAAAAGTACTTCCATTATAATCTTAAATCGCAAAATCATCACAAAGAAACTAAGTTTCATGATAGATTAGAAATTAACACCGACTGAGCCTACACATATTGGCCCTGCAGGTACCACAAATCAAACAGGTTAACAGAGAAAAGTGATGTATATAGCTTTGGAGTGGTCATCTTAGAGATAATCACTGGTAAACCCGTGATTGAAAACACTCTTGGGCCTGAGAGCATTCATATAAGCCATTGGGTGAGTTGCAAGCTTTCGGAGGGGGATATTCATAACATTGTTGATAGGAGATTACAGGGAGATTTTGACACCAACTCTGCCTGGAAAGCGGTAGAAATAGCTATGGCTTGTGTTTCTCCAACTTCCGCAAAAAGACCAACCATGAATCAGGTAGTGACTGAATTGAACGAATCTCTAGCAAATGAGATAGCTCGTGTAAGGAAGGGTCAGGAAACTGAATCTAAAGACGCTTTGATTTCAGTCAATTTGAATTTGAATACTGAATTATATCCCCTAGTAAGGTAGTAGTAATTTCTCAAAATATGTCCTGTTTCAGTATGTATGCATAACTGTGTTCCAGAGTTTTGCTCTTCATAAAAATTTCATTATTTCTGCTTTGATTAATGTACTCTTTAATGAAGAAATAAAACAGTGTGGATTTTATTACTCACAGAATAATTAACGGAATGATGAAGTCCATATTACATCTTTAACAATCTTTTTTGTCATCGATCATCAGATTTCTTTTTATTTTTCTGAAAAGAATCATTTAAATAATTTACTACGAACTTTGTACCCTCTAATCCTGAAGAATTTAATTATAACTTAATATTCTTCTTGTCTATAAAATATTTAATGTAATTTTGAAATCCTATATGAGGATGTTAAAAAATCTCGCAAGATTCTCTTACTATTATGAAAGCTAGTATGTTCTGTTGAAATTAAGTTCAGTTAACTAAATTGCCTCGAAAATGTTAAATTAAAAGAAAATATCCTTAAAAATATATAAATTTAGAAAAATTAAATTTTATTTAAATAAATAAATTATTAAGAAATTGTTACGGGTATATATATTATCTGCATCTATAATTGTTTTTTTTTTTTTTTAACTCACCTATAACTTTATTAACATAATCCTTTTTATCATTGTAATTGGTTTCAGTAAAGAAGGCTGTTTTAATCCACACTGGTATTCCTATCACTTGTGGTAGGGCTTAATACATGTATATAGTAAGCTTAGTCATACTCAAGCTTTTGGATAAGTAAGGTTTGACTTTGAATCATTATGTGCCTATCTAAATCCATTATGTATCTTTTATATACCTAATTGACATAAACTTAATATAATATCATGAGTTATTATTATGTTTTTATTTGTGGGGTTAAACTTTCGGGATATCAATTTAACATAGTATAATAGTTATTATTATACTTTTATTTGAGTTAACTCAACAGGGTATTAAAATAAGAGATCATGAATTAAAACTTTGACATGTCAAACTTCCAAATGCTATTAGTAATTAACCCTAAATTAGGTAGGCTTTTTTTTTTTTTTTTTTAATCTTAGTTATGGCTTATGATATTTCAAGGGTGAAACATTCAACCTTCCATAATTTTTATTGACATAAAATGTAGAATTGGTACATGCTCGCCTTTTAAATATTCACATTTTGCCTTTACTTTGACAAATTCAAACGGACTACTCTGCTACACACATAAAATTGCAATAAAAGGATTTTCACAGAAGCAGTTGCCAATAGTTTTGCGCAAACTGTCTTTCTTTTTAAGTTAATTTATTCTAATTGTGCTATCTGTAATGTGTTGGTGGAAATTTCTTGGAAAAGTACTGATCTTTTTAAAAATGATGATGAGGGCAGGTGTCATATTATTTTTCTTTTTGATTAACATTATTCCTACCAAATAGGTTATCAAAGTGTTGTTTGAGTCAATTTTTGTGTTAGTTAAATATACTTCATAAAGTTGACTTAATGAAAATCATACATGTAATTAATAATATTCCCATTTTTTTAATTGTCTTAAATTGCACTCTCTCTAGAAACTCTAATATGCCTCTTCATATATAAGATGAATCTACATATAGTCTCGAATGAAGTGGCAATTCAGGCAAACAACATCCTTTTCTCTTTTGATAAAATTAACACATACCATACTAAAAAATCGTTAATCCCAAAAATTTTAGTTGATATTGTCACATCCCATTTTGCGAATGAATGAGATTTTAGATTAGTTTTTAAGGTTTGAGTTCTCGCGATTAAATAGACATATTTCGGGTGAAATATAATTATGTAAAGTTATAAGGTTTGAGTTCTCGCAATTAAGTCGACATATTTTTTTGTGAAAAACGCTTAATGTCTATCTTGGGTGAAAGACTCTTATTGATATCAAAACGCATTTTTGGTGAAGAACAATTGCATGAAACAAATATATGACTTTTGATGAAGGACATTGGCGGGAAGCCCAAAAGCGAAGCAAATCTGTGAGTTTGGTGAATGAAAGTTGCACGAAGCCTAAAAGCATAACAAGTACGTGAATTTGGCGTGAAACAAAAGCAAAGCAAATCCATGAGTCGGATGAATATATGAGTTTGGTGAAAGATGACTGAAACCCAAGAGCCCAAAAGTAAAGACCCATGTCATTTTCAAACTTTTTAATTTATAGTGAAGACCATGTCAACCCAAATTTTAAGCCAATGAATCAATCGCTTTATAATTTTTTTTTTCAAGAGTTCTGCTACAGTTTCAGGTTGACAAAGTTATTTGTGGAATTCTCACATCCATGGTACTAAACTGCTTCCATTTTATCCTTAAAAGAAACCAAAATGGCTATGGACGTGTTGGAGCATTTGATCTTTGCGTTTATTGGATTGGTTGCTGTCACAGTTCTGGTTCACGCCCAGAGTCCACCAGGTGTTCCTAGTAGTAAAATTTTGAAGTATCAGTTCACATAGCTATTTACTGAGTTAAGATTTTTTGTCTCACTATCTTCTATATTTTCAGGTTTTTTTAGCATAGATTGTGGAATATCAGAAAATTCTGGGTATACAGACAAGGTAACAGGCATAAATTACGCCTCAGATGCAAACTTCATACAGACTGGTGTAAGCTATAATATATCAACTGAACACAAAACAAGCACCGTTGAACAACAATTCTGAAATGTCAGAAGCTTTCCCCAAGGAAGAAGAAATTGTTACACCCTGAAACCTGCTCGTGGCGATACAAAGTTTTTGATTAGAGCAAGATTCATGTATGGAAATTATGATGGTCAAGGTAAGGTACCCACTTTTAATCTACTTCTTGAAGCTGACATCTGGGAGTCAGTGGAATTGGCAAATGCATCCAATATTGTCACCAAGGAGATCATCCATATTCCTCGAGAGGAACTATATATATGTCTGCATTGAAAGCACAGGCTCAGGTACACCTTTCATGTCAGCATTAGAATTAAGACCTTTGAGTAATTCCACATATCCAACTCAATCAGTTGGATCACTATTACTCTATCAGAGGTGGGAGTTGGAGAGCAAGGTAAAATAGACTATAACCCACTTTCTTTCTCATTCAAACATGCAATTTTGTTCAACAAAAGCCATATTGCATTTTACTCTTTCAAACCGTTATATATAATTCTAGCACATGGGCTTTATATGTATAATGGCTCAAAGTGAATAACGAACCCATTTGAGCTTTTACCAACCTAATAGGCCGGCTAAAAATGAAAATTGGGGATATCCCATGGCCTCCTGAATAAACAAAAATAACAACTCATTATGGCCCATGACATAATACAACGNCGATATATACAATCATGTTTGTCCATATATCGATAATTGTAACAAGATAATGACAGAGAATCAAACTCAATCAATTGTCACAACCCACATTACTCAAAATATGATTTTAAACTAATTTATAAGGGCTTGGGATCACCCACTAAGCAAGCAATTTTAGGTGAAAGATTTACGTGATTCCAAAAATAAATCAGTTACCTGAGATAGAGTAGTGTCAAAATCAGACACCTAATTGGTTCTGGGCAAAAAGTAAAGGAGATAATATCTATTGAAGTAAATTTATGAGAATGAATGACACGTATGTAAAACCTAACAGAGATACTATCTATAAGGCTGTTACATTGGCGGAACTTTCAATCTCAAATGTTTCTCTTTTCACATACAACTGTTCTATTTTTTTCATATTCAAATGTAAAAGGAAGTCGAAGGCCCGAAATTATTTATTAGGGCCACGACCAAAACTTCAAGCTGAGAAATGTTCAAGAAATAGTGTAATTCCATGAATCGTTGACAGAACCCAGTTAAATGCACTTACTCTAGTAATTTAATTATCTGGGTATCCATGGAGAATTACAAGCAAAGACATGCCTCCACAAAAGGAATGATTTATGGCATACTATGTTTTAGAAATACTTGCAGGACTTCTAAATTTTCTCGTCAACCATCAATTCAATTTTTTATTTAATGAAACAGAAGTTTGCCAACTTCGTGCAAGTTAAATATGTGAGTTTGGCTATACATAACAATCAAGAATATTCACATTTTCCTCTTACTTTGACGAAGTCATTTTAATTTGACACTTTAATTATGACTGTTATTGTTAATGACCGTTTTAATGCTTTAATTAGTTCGGAATCTGCGGATGATTTCGTTGACTGCAAGATACGTACATGGTCGAGTAATAGACAAGAGGTAGCTGGAAATGAAACTGGGAAAGGGATCAATCATCCCGCCAATTAAATTAATGTTGACATAATATGAACGGTCAATAATGGAGCACTTGAATTTCAAACTTCGACGATCTGATACGGGATCTGCCACTAATTTCTCTACTGATAGCAGTACCACCATCCGGACCACCCTAGTAAAGTATAATATGATAACCTTGGTAAAATAAGATTCATGTTTGGCATCTGTTTCATCAATTAATTTGATTGCTTTTGTAGGAACCTGCAGAATTTATTCATGATCAATTTGGAAAGTCAAAATTGATTAATGAGAAATCTTTCGCTTTTCTAAATGTCCTGCCTAAAGTAGTTTGGTTGGATACTTTTCAAGTTTTTTGGGTCACAGCATGCTGCCAACTTGAGCGTTGAAATCATCGTAAGCAGCAAATCAAATGATTGATAAGAATCATGAGTCCTCATCCACACAACTTGAGCGTTGATGTGTTGAAAACATGAATCATGATTTATGACTCAACTTGGATTTGCTCTCATATATCTTTGGTATCATGTCTCTCCTCAATCTTCTTCGCCTGCTTTTGAAACATATATACCGTCAAATCTAAAGCCTGCTTTTGCGCTCCTCTTCATCTCATCTTGTGCTCTTAGTTTTATTTCTTGGTTTGTCATTTATAAAATATTTTTTAAAAACATATATTCATATTCTTGTAATTTATTTAATAATATTCGATAGAATCTTTTTTTTTTCTTTTTTTGGTATTATTGATCCCTTTTTGAGATAGTTTCTGAACATTCTTTCAAGATATTATCTTCACCAACTTCTTTCTTATACGATTTTATGTGATTTGGTTTTGGGTTTTTTTAAGTAGAGGTTATAAAACTATATTTTATTGGAGTCGGGTGATAAAAATAGAGCTTTTATTATAAAGTTATTAGTTATTGATTGAATAAATATATAAATATTTTTTATCGTTAAATTACCGAAGAAAGTTTTCTCATAAAAAAAGAATATAATAAAAAATTTAAAATAAAATAATGGATTTTTTTATATTTTAAAACAAAAAAAAAAAAGCTAAAAAATGGTTTTTTATCACTATATAAACTCTTTTTAAATAACAATCAAATGATAAAAATAAAAAATAAATAAAAGAGTTTCTTTTGACCAAAATTGTTTTTTAGGAGTTAAAACATTATGGAAATAAAACAAAAAAAAAATACTTCTTAAATTTGAAAAGATGTATACAAATCATTAACGATTATCCATAGATAACTCTTGTACGAGGGTGTGAAAAGAATAATTTCGACACGTCGTGATTCTTATTTATTTCAAAGTTAATATCTAACATATAAATTAAGGGAGATAAATATATAGTTGCAGCCTGCGGGAGAATTTTGGCCTCATGAGAACCTGGACTCGTTATAGCCCCTTTTTCTTCGTCAGAGAACAAATTACAAGAAAAAATAATGAAAGTGAAATTGAATATCAAGACTGGTTTCGAATCTCTAGTTTTGAATTATGGACATTGAGGCTAGCAAAGGAATTATCCAAGAGAGAAGAAACATGGAGCTACAGCTACTAGTATATTTTATTATGGTCAAAAGAGCTGTGATTTGCTGTGATTATTTTAATAGCGTATCTATCGTTTTCCAATCATGAATTTTCCATGCATGCTTTCTCAATCAAGCTAATAGCTACTACAGCTTGCTTTTGCTGCTACTTGTCTAAAACAATTACATGTACTAAACACATGAATCTTTGCTTAAATTTCTTCTGGTGAATCATAAATTTCTTTTTTGAACTAAACACATGTACATGCTAGCTAGCTAGCTTTGCTTAAATCACCTTTTCATCAAGAAATTAACAATTACTGAAAGGAAGGTTACTCACCTTATCAATCAGGTCTCGATCCTGATTGTCGCCATCTATAATATATAGATATATCTCAAGAAAAATATTAAAGAAGGTTCCATTAATATATTAATGATTACAACGATTTGATTTCATGGTTGTCACACTCAGGGCCCAATATAATAATTGTCTCCATTCCAAGTTGTTTTCTTATACGCAACAACTAACAGGATTGACTGCTGTCAGCGCTTATCAGGTGATTTACCGACAAGGAATTTCTAATATGAGAAGGTTCAGATTGCCATTCCTCAAATAGCAGCTGAAATATTTGACTAAAGTATAAGTACACCACGTTATCGATTATTATACCAACCCGATTCATATTTAAATTAATCATCAAATTTCTAAAATATAATTTTTTTGTCAATCTCAAAAGAAAGAGATTCTTTTTTATTTTAGTACTTCAGAGAATATGCCACTTGCAGCAACATCTTTCTATTGTTGGTCAGAGAATCTCTGGTGGGTTGAAGCTTGAAAAAAAGGCAGGATTGAAAAGTATGGAGAGGAAAAAGTGACCTTTTTTAAAGGTCCAAGGTTACGATCTCTAAATTAATAATTAATAATCGTGAATTTGCTGACGCGAATCTTATTATATTGCACGTGTTAAACACCGTCTATCAGCCGGCTTCCTCACTCGTACCACTCTAAGTCGGCTGACTTGAAAATCTACTACAAAGCATGTAATGGGGGCATTCAAAACAAACAGAAATGAATAGTTGACTTTTTGTTTTAGTAGAAAATATTACATATTTTTTTTGGAAAAATTCAAAGATTTTATATTACCATACCACAAACTAAACACAGACCATATTACCATAAACAGAGAAAAAGGAACGCTGGCCTACTAAAACAAAAAGAAAAAGACAAGCAAAGAC
>JANLJB010001666.1:0-10897 GCA_026212285.1 Bursera cuneata | reverse complement strand
GAACAATTTGTGATTTTATAAAACTTTGAGGTAAAACAGTATTTTAAAACCTAAGGGAGGTAAATGATATTTACCCCTATGTTTTCCATTATTGTCTCAAGCTTAGCTTTTAATTCAGCTCATGTAGCCTCCAAGTTGGGTTGGTGGGTGTTTGGTGAGAATCACAAAACATTTTTAATATTTGAAGATAAAAAAAATAGAAGGAAAACTAATTTTGCAAGTATCTACCAATTTTGTCATTATTCCAAACTTAAGCAATCCATTTACCAAATATCCATTGAATACATACACTTTGCTTTGGCCCCAATTTTGTAGTTTTTGAGCTTTAAGAGTACACCAACTCTTGGTCCATTTCGGAAAGAACAAAAGTTTCTCCTACTCTTATATATTTGAACTTTTATGTGAAATTGAGATAAAATTCACAATCACTAATTAATAAGAATAAATAAAATGAAGAACATAATTCGAAACGATACATTAGAAATTTTGATTATGAATCTTAAGATTCTAATAAGGGTTCCTTCGACATTGGTTTATGAATTTATTCTCTAAATTAGATAACTCTATATCTTAATATAGAAAAGAAAGATTCATTTCGCTAAAACAGCATAATGAAAATGAAACCTACGAATATACGTTTCGTTGAAAGATTAAGAAATGATAAAAAAAATTTGCGTTTTATATTAGTATTAAAAATTATAGAACATGTTTGGTGTGTTTACCAAATTTTTTAAAGAATATTAACCCATCTAATTTAAGATTCTCAAAGGTGCAACAAGAGAATTTAAATAGTACAAGATTCTTGAAGGGAGGGAAAGTGTCATCGTCTAGGATTATGGGGTTGGTGTGAAGCCTACTCGAGTCAAAATAAAAATAAAATAACATAAAAGTAAAAGGGGTTGGTGTGGTTAGAATGACCAAAAAGCCACTCACCAACCCACAAGCCACCAACTTTTGAAGTAAAACTTCTCAACACCAATATCTCCTAACATTACCAACTTCAACAATGACATGCATGGTCATGGTGAGCACATCATCCACTCATTCTCATTTTATCCAACGTGAACATTGCATCTTCCATGTGCTCATCTCAACTAAGTATTATTGAATGCACTTGAAAGAGAAGTAAGCAATAGGCTTTTCTTTCTATTGTAAGCTTTCTTTTCCAAGTGATTTTGTGTGGAGACTTCAAGTGTCATTGTGTCAACATATTCAATTTATCTCATTTCATTCTCATTAGGAATAAGAATACATCTACTTAACCAAAACCCTCTTAAACCATTTAAAATGTCTTGTTGTGTGAAGAGTTGGTATATAAAATAAGACCATTTGGGTCCCTTGCTTTTAGTATTTTTACACTAAACCCCTCAAAAAGTTATATAACTTGCCTTGACCAACCTAGAGACTAGGGTTGCCCTATAAATCGGGGACAGATTGGACTATAACTTGTGTAAATATAAGGACTAGTTGGTGTAAGTAGTGCTTTGCTCCATGCTTGGGCAAATAATGCAAAATGAGCAATCATTAAATGTAACTTATAATGAAGGAGATCCATTGTTTCATGAGGGTGATATCACTATATTGATTTTAGATGAATTCATGGCATGTACTAATCGATTTAATGGTATAAATGTGTTGTTGAGATGGAGAGGGTATTTGACCAATGATGAAATGAAGGAAAAGACACATTATGCTATCTTTGGAAGTAATGTTGATGGTAGTGTTTGAGTAGGTTGAAATTGATTGTGATGGTATTAGTGGTAAAATTAATTTTCTTAATTTAAAGTTTTATATGTAATAAGCAAATCTCTTTTCTTACTCTTATCTGTCTATATTAGTGTAACTAAATTATCAATATGTATCCAACTCAAACTTTTTGTAAAAGAAAGAGCAAAACATTCTTCAAACGATAAACTTAATATAAAATTGATGTAGGCAATTGAGACTTAATTTTACACACTATTTGATAACCGTTCATTTACTACAATCTATGGATGCAAAAGATTAGTTAAAATGTGATTTTTTTTTTATACGAACTCTGCACATTTTTCTACCTTTAAATTAAAACAATGAACAGCTATGAAATAGTGTGTAAATTGAGTCAAAAAATTAAATCTAAATAGACTGACCCTCTAAAATTTTCTTTTTGGTTACATGAACTTCAAAGCCAAAAAAATATATCTAGAGAATCTATCAATGGGTGAAAATTGACCTTTAGATGACAAAAATCTTGTAATATTCATATGTTCCCCCCACTTCAGTGCTAATTCACTACACAACTATGTAGAACTCTTTCGCTCACTATACAAAAAGCCCATGCTCTTTGGATCCAATTTCTATGGTTATGAATGATGAATAATGGTTGTCATTAGTTTTCCAATTTTGAAAGAAAATTATATTTAGAAAAATATTTTTGAAAAATAATACAAAGTGATTTGATATAAATTAGCTTGACATTATCCAAATTTATGTCAATATTCAAGTAGTCCTCCGAAGGCCAATCAACTAGTTGTATAATCGATAAATTAAGTATATGAGAATTTCTTTTTCTATTCATAAAAAGTTGTTCCAAGAGGAACTAATGCATGAGGTAGGTTTACATTGATTGTCTCCTCTTATTTAAAAATTATAAAGGCCTAAAACATTAATAATAATTATGAAAGATGACTAAATTTTAGGGAGTGAAATGAAAAATAATCAAATTTTTAAAAATTTTGGTTTGTCTAGCCAAAATGGGTCACTATTGGACTTGTAGATATTAATGTGTGATAGGCTAACATGCAACGAGCCAATATCTACGAACCTAATGGTGACCCATTTTGGTTAGACAAATTAAATTTTTTTAAATTTTTGTTATTTTACATTTCGCTCCCTTGAGTTTGGAATATTAATAACATTCAATAAATAAGAAATTTCTTTATTGATTACTTAATAAAACAAAAATAAAATTAAAAAAATTACACTATTTCGAATTATATATTTTATTAATACTCTTCATAAATTCAAAAACTTGTTACTTGTATGCCAATATTTTTCAATCACCTTTGAGTTTTAAAGAAATTCATCATCTAATACCCTTGTACCATAACTCTGTGAAGGTTTAATATGAGTATTTCAGAGAGATTATTTGTCATAGGTTAATTTTAAAATTTATCAAAATGAGTGAGGGTGTTTTCAAATGATGTTGTTTCTTAAAAAAATTAAATATCATAATCGCAAATTGACAAATCGACCAATTTTCTATGGATTTAAGGTTTCAAATGCTTGAATAAATGACATTCGATAACGAAAAATTCAATTTATCAAGTTGTAATCATAATACCTAATTTTTTTTATGCTTAATTATTTTTCAAACCACTTCCATAATTTTAATCGTCTTCTAGAATTTCACAATTTTGATCTTTGGCCATTGGTCGATGTCAGTCAACGAAGATAATAAAAGACATATAATAAATACCATTGGATTCAAAATTGTTTAATTTATACGACAGTGTAAAAATCAGAGAAAACAATAAACGGTTTTGTAGTACATAAAAGAGAAGAGAAATTACAAAATGACCCAAATTAAGGGGTTCTTTGAAAATAACTGACCGCCTGATTTGTTATGATTCACTTAACCAAATCCAGATAAATAACAATTATACTCCGACCTCCCTCTTCTCTTCGTCTTTTAATTATCTGACAACTATCCAACGAGTCTAAAAACAATTTTGGTGAGTCCAGTAACTGTCTGATAATGATCCGATGAATTCAGTGATAGTCCGATGATAATCTGAAGAGTCTGAAAACAGTCTAACAATAGTCTAATTAGTTCGATGACGGTCTAGCAATGGTCCAGCGAGTCTGACGATGGTCGAACAAATTTCTTAGTGGTGGTTCGACGATTCTGATAGCCATTTGATGAATTTTTCTATGACTGTTCAATGATGCTCCAGTGACGGTCCGATGATTCCGATGACTGTCCAATGATGCTCTGATGACGGTCTGATGATTCTAATAACTGTCCGATTGAAAAGTCTTAGAGAAAGAAAGATGTATTTATATATTATATATAGAAGAGTATAATAGTCATAAAATAAAAATGGACAGAAAAATCAAAAAAACCTTGAGGTTGGTTATTTTAAAAAACTCCCTTAATTTGGGTTATTTGTTATTTTCCCAAAAGAGAACGGCCACAAAATATCTATCACCACATTGTTTGGCTCGGTGGCGGTTAAGTACGTTCCCACCTAGATCTGAATCTAGTACCCCCGCTGGCTTGTCGCTATTGTCATTTAGTTCACAAAGTCAGGAGAAATCGAGTTGTAAAATAAGCAATTCTTTTGGGTAAATGATTTACCTCCCCTAAATTTTTATGAAATAATTTTTTTACCCCTAAGGTTTTATAAAACTGTAAATTGTAATGTTCACCTTAAAGATTTAATCAAATGCATCTTCTTCTTCAAAGTCTAAGAAATGTACACAAGCATTATTTGATTTTCTAATTTGCTCTTTGCTTTTGATTTTTGATAATATAATTATCATAAACTTTATATACAAACTGACGTATCAATAAATAATTTAACACGTGAAAGTATAAAGTCAACTTATTAAATAATGAGTAATGATACATGAATAAATAAGTAATATTACATTCATTTGTATACAAAGTTTGTTAGTGTGGTATTATTTTTAATTTAGTACTATATATTGAAAGGTAAATTGAAAATTTGATATTAGATAACAAATAAAAAGGGAAGTATTGTCATTTTATGAAATGTTAGGGATTAAATTTATTATAGAAATAATTTTTAGAAATTCCATCCTGTGATTTGAAAATTCCATAAACTTCCCTACCATCAAACAGAGTAAACATATTTTTAAAATTTTTTTTGTTAAAATGATTAAAATACTAAACCTAAAGAAGATATTCGTAAAAATAACAAAGTAAATTTTCATTAAAAAAAATAAATTATTAAAAAATTTAAAAATATATTGATACATTATTTCTTAATTTGAATTTATATTATTTTTAAAGATTTTTTCTTTATATTTTTCATTTTAAAGGTATTTTAGTTATATCTATTAAAATTTAATAAAATATATTAACTTACAATAAAAGAGGTTTGTTAGATTTTTAAAACCATAAAATATTGTGTAAGATTTCAATAAACCACAATAGAGGTGTATGAAAATTAGCCTTTACTTTGTAAGATGATAATTACTCCCCACTTTACTATTACTAAGGAGAAAATTGAAATCTTGGAGTATTTTTGTATATTTTTTAAACTTTTAAGGTAAAAAATAAAATTTGATAAACTCAAGGGGAACATTTCCATTTATTCTAATTTCAATTCATTTGAAGAAAAAAACAGCCACTCACTCGCTCACTCACCCACCACCAGTGCCACCAAACAAGGGTAAAAATGTAGTTTCAAACTGTGCTAACTCTTTTTAAACCCCAAACTCCCCTTTCTCACACCCATTGCCATTTTCTCTTCCTTTTCTTCTCAAAATAATTTCTGAGCCTCGCAAACTCTGAATCCATCCGTCAATGGATCCCGTCACTGTCTGGGGCAATTCCTCCCTCGAGGCCGTCGACCCAGAAATCCACGACCTCATAGAGAAGGAGAAGCGCCGCCAATGCCGCGGCATCGAGCTTATCGCCTNCCGAAAACTTCACTTCCTTCGCCGTCATTGAAGCCCTCGGCAGCGCTCTCACCAACAAGTACTCCGAGGGCATGCCCGGGAACCGTTACTACGGTGGTAACGAGTACATCGACGAGATCGAGAATCTCTGCCGCTCCAGGGCCTTGCAGGCCTTCCGGTGTGACCCCAAGAAGTGGGGTGTCAACGTCCAACCTTACTCCGGATCGCCCGCCAACTTCGCCGCGTACACTGCGGTGCTGCAGNCCCCACGACCGCATCATGGGGCTGGACCTTCCGTCGGGAGGGCACTTGACGCACGGGTACTACACGTCTGGCGGGAAGAAGATCTCTGCAACTTCGATTTACTTTGAGAGCTTGCCGTACAAGGTGAATTCGACGACGGGGTACATTGATTACGATAAGTTGGAGGAGAAAGCTTTGGACTTTAGGCCAAAGTTGATTATTTGTGGTGGGAGTGCGTATCCGAGGGACTGGGATTACGCTAGATTTAGAGCTATTGCTGATAAGTGTGGCGCGCTTTTGCTGTGTGATATGGCTCACATCAGTGGCCTTGTTGCTGCTCAGGTTTTTATCTTTTCATCTTGATTTGACAATTTTGGATCAGTTTTATTTATTTATTTTTTTAATCTTGGATCTGGGCTTTGCTTTGTTTTGTTTTGGTTAGTTTCTCTGTTGTTTGTTTTCTCCTGATCGGTTATTGGCGCTTTGAGAACCCATTTTTGGGTTCATTTTGTTTGCATGTTTGACGATTTTTACCTGTTTGTCAGGTGTTAAAATTTAGTGCAGTGTTTGATCTAGTAAAAGTATGGATCATGATTGTACATTTGAGATTTTCAGCAACAGAAGGCGAGAAGCACATGATTTGAAGAATAATTTCTTTTTTCTGTTCTGAGCTTGTTGTATGTGACTGCTAAAATCATAAATGGACTCTATATGCAGGTTTTGGTCTAAGAGATTTAGAGCTTGCAGTGAAGTTCATCGTTTTGATGGCGACATGGATAATATTTTATATTTATAAATATGATATCAGATCTCCTTTCTAAAAATATTTTAATATTATTAAAGTACAGTTAGACTGAATATTGATCTATCGAAACCTTGGATCTACCCTTGGGGACTGTGTTTGAGGGATCCCATCAACAATTGATTTGATGCCAAGCATTGCATGTACTAAGATCTCAAACTCAGTTCTTTTGTTTGTTTGAAGCGGAGCATTGCAAAGCTTTCGATTCTGAAGTTTGTTGGATTTTGTTAATTAATAGCATGTTTAGATTCTTACTCCAAGTGCTGTTGTGTGAGAGTATTTCTGGGATTTTGGTATTTTGGGAATGTTTTTGAATTAGAATTTGTTCTTTTGTGGTTTAGGAAGCTGCAAATCCCTTTGACTACTGTGACATTGTCACCACCACAACTCACAAGAGCTTGAGGGGTCCTAGAGCTGGTATGATCTTCTACCGCAAGGGTCCCAAACCACCCAAGAAGGGACAGCCAGAAAATGCAGTTTACGACTTTGAAGACAAGATCAACTTTGCTGTTTTCCCTTCTCTTCAAGGTGGTCCTCACAATCACCAGATTGGTGCTTTGGCTGTTGCCTTGAAACAAGCCATGACCCCCGGGTTCAAGGCCTATGCTAAGCAAGTCAGGGCCAATGCAGTTGCCCTTGGGGACTACCTGATGAGCAAGGGATACAAGCTCGTTACCGGAGGAACTGAGAACCACCTTGTTCTCTGGGACCTTCGTCCTCTTGGTTTGACTGGTAACCGATTTGAAATTTACTAATTTGAGGAATTTGATGGTTATATATTGATTTCGTGGATGGAATTCTGACTCAATTGATTATTTTCTTTTGCAGGCAATAAGGTTGAGAAACTCTGCGACCTTTGCAACATAACTGTGAACAAGAATGCCGTGTTTGGTGACAGCAGTGCGTTGGCTCCTGGAGGAGTAAGAATTGGTAAGATTGCTATTTGCCATTTTTGTTATTCTAGGGTTATAATAACTGACGCTACTTGTTTCGGCATGAAAGAGTGATTGAATTTTTCCGTTGGCAGGTACTCCCGCCATGACTTCAAGAGGGTTGGTTGAGAAGGACTTCGAGCAGATAGGGGAGTTTCTTCACCGTGCTGTGACCATCACCTTGAACATCCAGAAACAGTATGGAAAGCTCTTGAAGGACTTTAACAAGGGCCTGGTGAACAACAAGGAGATGGAGGAGCTCAAGGCTGATGTTGAGAAGTTCTCAGGCTCATTTGACATGCCTGGCTTCCAAATGTCCCAGATGAAGTACAAAGATTAGGTCTAAAGTGCGAGTTCAAATGATACTTACTTAATCAGCAAAATGGTGTCCGCTGAAAAGAAAAAAGTTGTTCAATCTTTGTTTTATTTTTTTATTTTGGTAGGTTAAGAGTCAAAATTTTCTGTGTTATTGTCTTTCACCTTCATGTATTTGGCTTGTGAAATTATGTGCTTATTCACTTTTAACAACAAGCAATAAGGAAAGAATCATGTTATGGGCAAGTGAAATCTATCAGTAATATCATTTATTCCCTCAAGTAGTCCTCGCCCTTGCTTTGTCAAGTAGCGCTTTTTGGTAGAACTAAAATTTTCCTCAGCAAAGGCTGGTAATTACCTGTAGTTTATTACATTCTTACTATTAAGAGTACTTACAACCCTATTGTGTCAATTAATGGGAATTGGTTAAAATAATTAAGTTTAGAGCAGTCAAACCATAACTTTTTATTGATTAATTATTTTATTTATTGTTTAATCAATTGATGAGATGACATCATGATTTAGTCCAATGATCTGGTCACCAATTTTCTGACGAGTTACATCTAACGTGTGTGTTTCATCAAAAGAGTATTTCACTGTTTTTGTAATTTATTTTAATTAAGTAATAAAAAAATTTAACCAGTTAAAAATTAAATCAGTTTCTCAACTGGGTTATGTTTTCTAATTTCCATTAATTAATTAAGTTGGTAAACGCATGTTACTTTTGATTAAAAAACACAATTTTACATGAGTTTATATTATACTAATATAAGGGGAAAGAAAAAAACCCCCACTAAAGATGAATTAATTTACATTTTCTCATTGAAGTTTGGTCCGCCAAAGCAAGGAGATGGCTGGTATACCTGATTATCGCTTTACAAGTTTACATATAATAACAGAACAGACTTAGTCTTCTGGGCTTGTGTAAACCTCAAAGACAACCTTGTACATGAAACTCAGTATGAAGATCTTTAATCAAATATCTCCTGGGATTCAATTATACTGTGTTGACTGAAAAAAAGAAAAGAGGTAGACAAGTTAGAGTTTGTATCAAACAAATGACATAAGGTTAAAGTTGAATGATATATCAAATGAAAATAGGACAAAGGCAAACTAGAAGCTAGATTAGCTTACTGATCGTCTTTAGCAACCCGATAATATTTTTCTGCATGTTGCCGTTGACCAATTAGTTGAGCAAATCGCTCATCATGAGTAATTACTATTAGTTGAAAGTTCTCCTGGCCTTTCCTATCCTCCATAATTCTGAAGAAATGGGGGAAGATAAGAAAATTATGGAAGAAAATGGGGAAGACAAGAAGATGGGTAAATGGAAAGCCTGGTAAATGTTTGAAAGATGTAATTGGTTCATACCTAAGCAGAGCTGCGGCAAGACTTTCAGCATTTGGACCATCCAAGTTTGTGGTTGGTTCATCCAATGCTAGTATTCCACAGTTGAGGCAAAAAGTCTCGGCTAAAGCCAACCGTATGATAACGGAAGCAAGGACCTGAAACGAGAGCAAAGCTTTGCTTTTTTTAAATTCAAGTGTAAAAATGGTGTAAGAACTTATGCATCCAGTTAAATTTCTGCATGAGGCTAGGTGCATTTCATGATTACCCACCTTTTGACCAGCACTACATCTTCCCCTCATTTCTAGCTCTGCATCACCAGTCTGCATGAGAACCTGCATAAAATGCAATTGGAGTAATAAGATCTTGGTTGTAGCAATAACAGACAGTGAGAAGGAATCAAATTGTTTCCATACCCTGTAGCTATAAGAACGAGTCCCAGCACCTTCAGAATCTGAATGAATGCTAATGTAATCTATGTCTTGTCCTCTGTATGTTTGCTGCCACAGTTCTCTTATAATTTTATTTATTTCCTCCATTTTCATTGTGTGGAAGCGCATGAGTGCTCTAAAGGATTTGGAGCAAAAGATAAAAGTTCAGAGCAATCCAATATAAGATAGGAAGGAATGTGACAGCTGAATTGATAATTTTTATGGATTCTTTTAGTAAGATGGAGCAGCTACCAAACATTACAACCAGGACTGAAGTGAAAGATTTGGAAGCCCATTTGATCAGGTCAACTGACAACCATATGTAGTAACCATGTCGCACCAGCTTATATATCATATAACTCAACATTTACAGAACTTCCATAAAAGCAAGAAAAAGAGCTGAAAGTGTAAAACAAACAATACTACAAGAGAAGGCAAGTGTAAAAATGCAGCCACATTTTATAACGTGATTTGAAAAAGTAAATCAAGGAATTTAAACCCTGAATAGTCTTAAGACAGGTGATATCAAGGACAAAGACTATAAAAATGTTTTTGAATAGCTTACTTGTCAAGTGCATTGTAGTATCTATCCAGGTCCTTGTTTGCCATCTCGGTTGTCTGCCATAAACTTTCTGGTTAAATAACAAAACGGAACAAGTGATGATGTTAACTATCATTCAAGCAATTTTAAATATGTCCCACCTTAAGCTGGATTAGCTGATCAAAGTATCTCTTATCGATATCCTTGTATTGTGCCTGTTTAAGATCAATTTTATTCTTTGAAATATTGCTATGATAAACGGACATTGTTCCATGGCACCTGTTTATCTGTTGGGAAACAGGACATCCACATTTTAGTTATCTTTAAATGTAAACTGAAAACAAAGGTTTGAAATGAAATAGCAACACAGGATATGTAGCATATATTAAACTATCACTGAAGAACCCATAAATAGAACAAACTTCCTTGACCCAAAAAAAAAAAAAAGCCATTGAAAGTTTTCAAGCTTCCAGCAATACACTGCATTCCTGATTAGAGTTTGCAACAACAGTAAAAACCTATAATCCCATGCAAAAAAGCTCGAAACTCACAAAGTGCTCATTATCATTCATAAAATTTGTCTCCATCCTGCCACTTCTCTCGGTTGAAACCAATTTGTTATTTTCTTGATAACAAATGAGATCAGCATGCATTGATG
>JANLJB010001663.1:2217-20663 GCA_026212285.1 Bursera cuneata | reverse complement strand
AACCAAATAGCCTCCGCGTGCTGGCTGCGCTTCGCAGGCAGCCTTCTTGGTAGATTCTCCAATTTTCACTCAAAACTTGGACTCTTCAGAACAACCAAAACCCAGTTCAACTTTGTTCATAAATACATAAAGTTCATTTAATATATATCATGAACAACATATATATACCTATTACGGTTAATACCATTAATCATGAGGGTCGATGCATAACAAAAACAAAATCATAAGTTCATAATCCAATAAAAGAAAAACAAAATTCTTGAAATCTCATATAAAATCCATGAAAATAACACAAAATTATTATCTAAAAAAAGAAAATTACATAATAATAATAACTATTAATGTATACAAGTGCAATTCAAGAACAAATTAAAACCTCTTCTTGAATGAATCCACTCTTCAACAAACAAGCCTGCAGCTTGCTTGCTCTGATATATCTATATATATAGATAGTTACATGGGTGATTCCCCCAGGTTTTTGTTGGGTACATCTGATGATCTCTTCATGACTGGCAAGGGAGCTGCTGCCGATGTTGCAGACATGCCCATGCGGGCGGCGGAGACTTGCACAGAAGACTGTGGACGAGGGTAAAAGTAGTCAGTAGGGAAGAAGTAGTATTGCTGCAGAGGAAGAGAGGCCGCTTTGTCGATAGTTGCAGTGGCACCAGGGGCGTCCAAACGAACAGACTTTGATGGTGATGGGGATGGTGAGGGTGATGGTGATGGTGATGGTGATGGTGATGAACGAGGGTAAAGGATGTCAGTAGGGAAGAAGTTGTATTGAAGGCCAGCCATGGAATCAGCAACTGATGATCTCTAGAAAGTTTTTGAAGAGAAAGAATATCCTGGTTTGTTNGCTGTTTGTGTTGAACGTTGAATGTTGAATGTAATGGAGGCGTGAGAAGACAGGTTTGTTTATTTATAGAGAAAAAAAATTCAATTAACACATCACATGGGGTTTCTGGAAACTGTTGGTTAAAAGCTTTCAACTCCTGTTTACCGTGTGCTCTCTCGAGCAAAGAGTATAATATTTTTTATTATATTACTAGTAAAATTAATACTGTTTATTNATAATAAATTTATATTACTTATCAAATAAATTAAAAAAATACTATCATCGTAATATATACCTTCTAAGGTGATTGTAAATATAATATTGTTAATTTCGAAAAATTATTTCACACCAAATTATATAATATTGTTTATATAAAAATTGGAATTATAAAGTTATTTTTTATTTTAGTACAATTTTTTTTAATTTTATTTTATGTCAATATAATCTTTTAATATAATTAAGGTGATAATATTTTTTTAAGATTGTCTTTTGATTTGATAATCATTGACCAAATTTTAAAAGATATGATAACATTTAAAATGTATAAAAGGCCTTGTTATAATTTACATAGCAAACACACAAAAAATCAAAGCTAAAAAATTTAATTCGCCCACCTCTCTAAAACCGTAAAATAATGTTATAAGAAACCAAAATTTATTAATCCTAAATTAGCTATTTATTTTTGCTTGATTAAAATTAAGGTTGAATTTCAAGATTCTTAAATACTTTGTCTTTTTGTACGCAGATCATTATTTAATTTTTTTTAGTTGGTAGAAGTTTTTAAAGGGAAAATAAACTTAATTTTGTGATTCCTTTAAACTAATAAATAAATATTGTTACAGAATTAATATATTTGTTGTAATTTGATTCAAATTGTATATTAAAAATAAAGGTAAAATCACTTAATCTAAAATTTTAAATTTTATAATGGTCTCAAAACTCACATGTTTATTTGTTTTGTTTTTATTTTATTAAATTGACAGTCACGTGTCCTTTCCACGTGACTCGATATTATGAGTTTAATGGTAGATTCAAACAATTAGTGGCTCGAAACTAAGTGCATAACACGTGTCCTTTGCATGATATATGCAATACACACATACGGCTGACCGTCCAAAATTATTAAATAAAACTTAATTATCAAACAATTGTGATTGACGTTTTATTTATTAATTAATTTCGTGTTTAATAAGATAAATTCATGTTATTTTTTTTATTTTTTAGATGTGTATTTTCTTATATAAATCTCTTATTTAAAATAATAAAAAAATATTTTTTTATAAGTAATGCAGAGATTGGTTGAATTTTAAGTTATGAATTATCTTTTGTCATTTGACTCCTTCGATAACCTAAAAGTTTTTCTTGAAAATTCAGATACAACTAGGATAAACACAACACAGTCTTTGTTATCATTAACTTTTAATAAAATTATTTAAAAAATAAAAAAAATTGGAATCCCTTTTAATAAATAAATAACATAATTTAATTATTTTAAAAATATTATATATTTCGATAATATTATTGAATAAAAAACGGTGGAAACCCCCCCATGAAATCATGTAGCACGCTTGATTGCTTTAATAAAAATATGTTTAATAGCCTCTTTCTTCTTAAAGAAGTTGACCTCAACAATAAGACACAAGCTATGTTATTGGAGCTTCCATCGTTGCAATGCATGCATGGCTTTGAATTGAATTCTATTAATTCTTTATTTTGATTCATTGATATCATCGATACCAATTTAATTATTAAGCACATAGTTTAGCTTCAATTATTATTTTTTAAAGCTAGTTGTTATCCTTAATTTGCTGTCATTTTCCCATTTTTTGATCTAATCCAATTAAAATTGTCTTGTTTTAGTTTAACGGAAATGATATGTTATTGGCTGGTTATGATTGAAATCAACCCAATAATAGCCATGAAATTGAACCAAAGTGCAGTAGGAAATAGTTTAATTTTTGGAAAATTTGCAAAAATAACCAAATTTAAGGGGTAAATAGCCAAGAAATTAAAAAATATGATTTTCTAACCAAATCGTTAAGTCCGTAGGCCTATAGATATTTAACTCGTTGATCCTTTAACCCGTAACAGGCCAACCATCTATTTTCTTTGACTAACTCGTAAGCTTGTAACTAACTTAACGAGTTAATGGACCAGTATGTACAGGCCTACAGGTTTAACGGGTTAGCTAGACAATCAAAATTTTTAATTCAATCCCTTAAGATTGGTATTCCTATTTTTTTAGTATCAATCCAATGTTATTTGTTGATAAGAGTTGAAAAAATTGTACCAATTATTTTCTTACGATTTTAGCATTTTTTTTAGTCTAATCCAACCTAACCTAATTCAAATCATTAAAAATAAAATTCAGTCTATTTTAAATGAATTAAAATATAAACAACTTAATGCAATTATAAATACTGAAATTCAATTTAAGTCCGTCTAATCAACTATTGAATTCAAAGTTAAATATAATCCAATCAAATAGCCAAACAAATTAAAATTAGATTAGTTTGGATAAAATTGGCATGATCACATATTGTAAATAGGGAAAAATGTTTTGCAAAGTTATTAGTTGGAAACTACCTTTGTAAATTTTTCAATTACTATACTAAATCTCGCCAATGGACCAAAACACCCTTATAACTTATTAAAATCACTAAAAAATTATGTCATTAACTACAATGAGCAAATTACCAAGTGCCATTGATTTAAAAAAAAAAAAGAAAAGAGGGAGCGTTTTTTAAACCTTTTTTTTTAAGTAAATGCAATAAGAAGTTAGGTCAGTACACACATAACATGATATATATGATACCATTCTTTCTGTGATGAGGACTTCACCATCTTTGAATTTCAGATTCCAATTGTTCTTCCCTATTAAATACACTGGTAATACTATACATGGGAAATTTCTCGTCGTATCCAGCAAATCATTTATAGAACACAAGCAAAAGGCACCGCCGGTGCCAGAGCAGGGCAGGATGATCATCCAAAATATTATTCTACCAGAATACATTTTGGTTAATGGTTAAGGAATCGATTTATAATGGAATGATGTATATATACCTATGATTAAATATCTCGATTGCGGCTGAAGCAAAACACATTATTCAGATCTGGATATCATCTAGTGAAAGTTCATGTTCAGTCAGGTTCTTCAGTTTCTGCAAATCATAACCAAGACTATTAGGCAAGGCATTTGATAAGAAGAACCATTGAAGAGACCAAATACCTTAATAAACTGAGGAGGATCATCGAGACTTGACGAGCCTAGAATAACCTCCCTATTCAGCTTTGCTGTTAGCTTGTGACATACTCTTAACTGCAGATTAAAGACACCAAATATAATTAAGTAGACCATGGTTGTGACAGTCAAAACCTCATGTAGACGTGAAATTGAGAAGCTCTTCATACCTCTGACCTAGTAGCCCCACCGATGATGAATACAAAAATGCGTTGACCCATCTTCTTGAAATCACTAGTTGCATGTCTTAGTACTGAATCACTGCATGGAAAACGGAAGATAAATAACAATAACAATCAAAATAATGACAAAAAATCGCCTAAAGATAGAAAGGCTACCATTAACTTTTAAGGGTGTCTACCAAAGGAGAGAAATACTAACACATGCAAAGTGGATTGAAAAATAGTGCAAGGAATTTAGCAGTTAACGGCAATCTCCAATAAGTGACACATTAACATTAATGGCACATCAATCAAAACCACTGAGACCATCTATGGCATCAAACTTGATGAAAATTCCTTTTATAGCAAAAACTTAGTGGCAGGTATAAAAGAGAATATCCCTAAAAAGGAAACAGTAAAAACAATTAAAAAAATAAAAAATAGAACATTACAAATGAAAAATTGACAACTAAAGTTCAGGGGATAGATAGAACTCCAAAATAATGCAAGGCCCCTTTAACATGAGATGACAAATAGGCCTAGATGAAAATAAAATTGACTAGGTTTCAATTGGAAATTATCAGGAGAGAATCCTTAGGGAGGTTCCCCAGCTACAGTTTAGTCAAACCCATAGATCTATCGAAAGAAGAGCAAAAGCACCTTGAATACCCATCGTCGGAGTTCCTTGGCTGAGCCCATGTTGGTGTTCGTCTGGATCTCACTGAATGTACAGCTGGAGATTGATTTACTGCTGCAAAATAGGTTCTACCATTGAAACTCTGACTTGGATCATTCATACATGGATAATCAGCCTTCGACAGTTCTCCTTTACTAAGTTTTTCGATAAGTTCCTGAAACAAGACAATAGTAGATCCACCATAAAGCAAAAAGTCACAAGAGAGAACAATCACAACATGTGTCACCTGCCTTCATTATAGCAGGCAACCTAGCTAAATCCCATAAAATAAAAATAAGACAGACATTCTCAAGTAACAAATTCAAACTTCATCCTCCATTTATTACAAAGGAGGACTTCAAAGAACAATAATAGGTATAGAAAATACTAATATTAGAAACTAGAACTAATTTGTATGGGCTTCGTAAGATTTTAGTTTTCCCTGTAGTTCTTACATTTTCTCAATTATCTAATTGCAGCATCATTGGTTTTAATAATACAGTGGTAAGAAAGAAAATGAGGTGTGCTCAACTACTCAAGTGTTGAATATATGTGATTGTTTACACATGATTGGATGGTTCTCTTTGCAAGGTCATTGGAAGTACATAATGATAAAATCCCTGAATTACTTTGAAACATTATCAGAAGTATCCAAAATGACTACTTAAGGGTGCCACTTCCAACACAGACCCGATCCCGTACTTCTCAAGTCTCCAGTTTCAAGTCCAAAGTCCTACAAACCTCCAAGCTAACCTATGTAGATTGAGAAATCCAACAGATGGTTTTTCAAACTGACTACAAGAAGTATCGAAAAGTGTAATGCAGTATTGTTTGACAGTGGCAGCTAGTGGATTCTCACTCCATATTCAATTTCCAATATTAAGCAATAGACTTTAACATTAGTTGTACCTCTATAATAGGATAAAAGCGTGATAACTTCAAGGTTTCTCCTTTGCCAGAGCGGTCTTTCCTAGCTGCCTGCTTCCTCTGAAAATTAGATAGCAAGAGAGTGAGTAAGAAGAATAGAGTTTATCTATTCATACATGCAAAAATTGAGGATCATTATTTGAACAGACACATATATGCTTACCTTATGGATATCAAACTTCAGAGAAAAGGGCCCTTTTGAATGTTTTTTGACATCTGATGGTACCCCAAGAAATCTCATATTATTTACAGTAGTCATATCATCGGATGTTAATTTTGCCAACTGAAAGGTATTCAAACATATTGACACTCAAACAGAGAGAAAATATTCAAACAACATAGAAAACTGATATGCATACAAAATAGGATGTCTAAAAGAACAAGGCTATTAAACCATGACAGATGGAAATTTCAATGTTTGACTCAGTACATTACCCCATAAAGGAAAAAAGGATCAAGGTGCCAACCTTCATTAAATTTAGACCCTTTTCACCATCAAAATTCTCAGGATAGATGGATGCAAGAATCATCAACAACCGCAACTTATTTTCATGAGTTATATCCTGCATAAAAGTTTACCTTTTATTTCTTTATACTGAGAAGTTATGACATCTACTTCCACATACTACAACTCAATACCTCTTTCGTAGTAAAATATTTAATCAAATCCTTCGTTCCTGCATCACCAAAAACAAGATCCTCCTCCAGTTGCCCAAGTTCTAGAAGTCCCAACTCTCTGATAATTCTGTTGATTTTTCCGGCAATCTGCACAATAAGAGCTATTTTGCATGATGCATGGCTCCTATCAAATTCTTTCAAACCATGGAGAGATTATATCATCTTAATTACATCTAGAAAAATAAGAGTTGAAGCTGAGAGAAATTTAAGCTAAATGATTTAAATTCCGATTGTTTAAGGGGGAAAAACATAGGGTTTCACATGATCAAATTTCAAAGCAAATGGATCTCAGGAACTAAAAGATAATGGGCAAAGCATATAAGTGAATTGAATACAAGATAAAGAGACTGAATCAAAGACAGAACCAAAAGATTTGAGTTATGAACCATCTTTAATTAGCAACTTAAAATGAGAAAACCGAACTAAGAACTTGTTAGCCTGAAAAGATAAAGTGTATTTGTCATAATACTATAAAAACTGCCATAAGTGATAATCATTAACCAAAGTCTCGAGACATGAAACAAGTTTAGCTAACTATTTGTTTCAGGTGTGTTAGAGAATGTAAACTAAAATCACTTTTCTTTAACCATGAAACGATGCCATACAAAATCCAAATATTACTAATCTAGCAAAAATCTTCAAAATGTAAAGGAACCAATTAAATATATAAGATGTGCTCATAGCAATAACAACAGAACAGTAATGCTTGAAAAACAAGTCAATATCCAAAAGACTTCCCACTGTATATGAGATATGTGTTTTAAGACATACACAAATGAAAACAGGGTAAGTGTAATTTTTGTGTAATTTTAAAATGAAATGAGGTAGATGAGAAAAGAAAGATAACAAAAATACATAAAATCATCTTTGCAGTAGAAACTGATGCACATATCTTATAGCAGCAATTACAAAAAGAGGAAAAAAAAAAAAAAAAAATTGAACAAAGACAGAGGATGGTCTATTTATAGAATGCTAACTGAGAAGATAGTACTATTATCCATTGCATAGTGCAATATATTTGTTGAACTTTTCATGCTCATATCAGTAGGCACATTGTGTTGTTATCCACATTGCATGCAAACTGTATTAGGATCTACACTGCATTTACGTAACATTCAAGACAAAATAATAACATGGCACACCACACGTCTTCACTGTGTTGCATAAGTGAGACACTTTTCAAGCCCATTTTCTCGTGTATATGGTTCCATTCTTTCTTTTTCTTTTTTCAGTAGTTAAGTGGGAGAGAGGAGGTGTGGACAATAATTCTTTAAATATTTAATTAGAATAAACAAGAAACTAACCTCCACATGAAGAGAAAGTTTATCCATTTGTTCACTGTATTGTGGCAATGCTTGAACCATCTTTTGCAAATCCCTTGTAGAAAGTTCACTACCATCTCTGTACAATAGGTATTTAAGAAACAAATTATGATGGTAACTAGCAAGAAAGATATACTTGCTCAACCCTTAAATTCAGAACCCAAAAAAAAAAAGGATATGGCCTATACTAGAATATGGAAGCCAACAAAATCATTCCTACACTTGAGATGAATCTCAAGGGTGGAAACTGAAACAAATAAGAGACCTATTTTTAGTTTTTTTACAAAAACAATAGATAAAATAAAAAAGTTCACAGCAAGACTGCATAATCATGGATAGAAGTTTAGACTATCCTAAACCTGAAAATGAGATCTCCTTGTGCAAATATCTTGGCCAACATTGACCAAACTTAGACATATGCACCATTATGTCATCGTATTTAATAATGATTATCAAAAGATTTTCGAAATCAACAGGTTTTGAGCGCTTTTATCCTTCCACACATAAAAGACTAAACAAAAGAAGGAAAAACAAAAGGGTACTGATTAGGTAATTTCTAAAAGTAGAGATCTAGGAGGCGTTGATGCAGCAACATAAAGGGAATAGCTATTATTTACCATCAAATCCCTTGAGTCCCAAGAAAACCCCAAACCTACAAGAAATTAATCCCAAAAGAATTGAAATACTATAGACCAAAAACTTGTGAAAGAATTGTGAGATAACAAGCCTAAAAAAATAAATAAAAGCACAAATTTTAATAAATAAAAAAAAAAACTAAACATGATCCTAATAAAGCTTCCTCCAAAAGAAAATACTTCACAATACTTTCGTTTCTGTAGCCAACTTCTCCCCTATCGGGTATTCTCATACAATCTAATCATTGATTTCATAAGGTGGCTGCTCCCAAGACACAAACCCAGGTATCACACATGACTTAAAATATAGAAGAACAGTCTACAAAACAACAAGAAAATTCCACACCACTGCAAAAGATTGTAGAACTACTGTTATGGATGCTTCTTTTCTTCTGTTATGCACCCAGTCTACTAGGGAAATTCAACTATAAGCCTACTTTATTCACTAGGTAATATATTAGTTTATTTATTCACCAAGAAACCACAAAATCTTATAGACATTAACAAATCCGACATTATGAATTATCAGAATTGAAGTTTTTAATGATCAATATAGAGACACTAATCCATCTTGTGAAATCCACAGATGATAAATGAAATTTCCTAAGGTACATTTTACTTACACTGATTATCATATCTAAAAGTTCCCTTCAGAAAAAAGATTATTCAAAATGAGATTGACATCAAAAGTTTATGTTATTTGACTCTCAATTGTCAAATCTATCAACACACTATATAAACACATTGCAGATGTTTAAAAGTCTCAAAGCAGCTAAGTTTCAAGTTTCATTACTGTGTAACATGGCAGTCACAACCTTTTAGCCATTATGAATTTCATTAATTTCTTTTATAAGAATACATATATAATTATTCCACATGGTTTAAAGGTTCAAATGGCATCTAAGTCATTAAGCAATTGCAGCAATATTCCACAAAATGAATATAGTAATAGACAGCTTTTAAACATTGAAAAAACTTCATAATGTAATAGCTGGTACAATATGTTCTCCAGTGAAATCATGCCGATCAAAAGGAACATTCACTAACCTTGAACCTTGTCGAATCTGTGCAGCTTTATTCTTTGATATAAAGTTGGTCATTTTCTCATGTAAACGTTCACTAGCCTGAGGATCAAAGAGCATCACTGTTTTATAAATGAAACAATTTCTTTAAAAAAAAAATTGGAAAAGGGAAGAGGAAAGTAACAACAGTAAACATACATCTGCTATATGTGCATGGCGAAGTTCAAGCCAGACAGGATCATGTTCCTCCAAAAGAACTTCTTTTTTCTCTGGTGGATCACCTGTTTTTCTTGGAACCTGATATAATCTGATTCCTTGTTAAAGATATCCAAAGGATATCTGCCATATCAGCTGATTCAAGACAACATATAGAACTTCAAACTTACCTCATGCACATATTTATTACCTTCCAAATTCAGTAAATCATGGCAAATGGCATCATATGTCCACTCATGTATGATAGGAGCAATCTAGAATTGCAAAGCAAATATGTTATTATAAGTAAAGTAATGCACTAAGCACTTCAGAAAGTTTATATCTACATGCATCAAAAGACCTGATCAACAGAACGGTCAAGGATAAGCAACTCGCATGTTTCTGTCTGAGGGAAATTTTTAATGGTTTGTTTATATTTCATTAGACAATTCCAGACGCCAGCAGCAAGCTTTGTAGGAACTAGATCACGGAAAGTTGTTACTGTCATTGGATCAAGTGTCTTAGCAGCCCGATAGTGCACAAAAGGAAATTCCTGACAATTAAAAATATAAAATCCTCAGATAATTTTAAAAACTTAAGAATCAACGTTAAATGTTCATCGTAAATACCCTTAATGAAGCGAAAACCGTAGCAATGCGTGTAGCCATCACATGTAAACATGCGTCACCTTTGCCAGTATCTTCATTATCACCAAAAAGTTCCTCCAAGGCTCTTTCGTTATCAGTGACAAAACCCTGTATTCAGAAAAATCACAGCTGACTAAAACAATAAAATAATATCACATGAGCTTCCATGCAAAAAAATGAGTAACCATATTACAATTGGTGGGAAGGAAGAAAAAAAAAAGCCACCATTTATTAATATCTTGAACTTTCAGAAAACAATTGAAACAGATAATCTTCTAGATGATGAGCCATTAGCTATATGAGTTCATAACTTTAAAGTTCAAGTCTGCGGAAATATTCCATCAACAATTCAATGTTCCCTTGTTGGAGGCAATGTAAAATGTAGCATATGTGAATAATTTGTCCAATAAAAAAAATCTCCATCAAAATTTTGATTTTAAAATATCTTACATTTTGGCTGGCTATATGCATTTTGTAACATTTTGAAAGTTCCAAATATTTTAAGAGCCAATTGGCATGCTAAAAAAAACCTGTGCCAAGAGGCTAGTAACAATGTCAGCCATCAAAAAACATATTTGAAACTCAAATTCAATGAAATACAGAATCTTATAGTTTCCTGAAAGAAAGGTAAATTTCTAGTATCACAAGTGGAAACTAAGGTAGAAAAGAAAAACAGACCAATGTTGATGTAATAATAAATAATTAAAAATAAAGAGCCTGCTATTCTGATCTGGGTGGAAAATCATAGCAATGATCAAGGATTTATTTGGCATCAATATGACATTTGTGACCTATACTAGTTGAAGTTTCTCAAATCACAAAAAGAAGTGAAGATGTTACAATATTTAGAAATGACTTAAAATCTGGTTGCCAAAAATTATATGATCAATTTTATTTAACAGATGAGAAAATTCGGTGACGGAAGCCGCACTACAATTGACAAAACATAGCTGTTCAGTGACTGAGATCTTTACTTGCATTAATCCTGTCAAGCAATAATTCAACTAGCTGAAATAGCATAAAATACCTGGCTATCTATGGCATAATATTCCAAATTCATCTGCATATTTTTCAATCAAATGAAAAAAAAGAAAGAAAAGAATTAGTATGTAATTATAAGTTCCAAACCAACAATAGAAGAAGAGAACAAGAAGTAAACTAATTGGCAGATTTATGTGGTTATGCACAAGAGAAAATATATGGAAAAATAGTTGTTGTTTAGCTCAGGATACATTCAACCAAAGTTTCAAGACCCTTGCTGCAAATAATCTGAAGAACAAACAACTACCATAGCAAAAGACCTAACCTCTCTGAGTGCACCTATGCGAGGTAAAACAGTTGGATCCCTCTTGATGTGAGTCACCAATTCTCTTGCAATAGGTGAACTGAAGTATACAAATGCCCTTCCAACCAGCAAAAGATTTATTAAAAACAAAAAGAACATTTGGACTTTGAAAACAAAGGATAATAAATAAATGTTTCACATACCTTTTATACAAAGGTGATCTTCCAGACATGTCTGACAAAAATGTAACAACGCTGCCATAACAAAGAAATGAGAAATGAACTGATGCACAGAGAGAGAAAGAGACAGGTTTCATTTCTTCAAAATTGATGCAGCAAAATGAATATGGACAAAACTTGTGATTTTTAAATTAATACTGCTATAAAATAGTTAAATATGAACAAAACTTGTTATAAGATTCATAAAAGGATAAGCGAGGAGACAAAAGAACAAAATTCAGATGCATTTTAAAAAATTTATACAAGACACTCCACCCATATTGGCACTAATAAGACATCTAAGGGGTTAAACTCATTGATCGTAATACCACTAAAATGAATAGAATGGTTCAAAAAGCTTTAACATTTCAAAAACTAAAATTAGAAATAAAAACAAAACAAAATAAAACTGTCAGCTTTTAGATTTATCTACGACTAGGTAAACAATCTATTTAAGAGCAATAACGCAATCGAGAGAGCAAGAGAGAGAAATAGACAGAGAGAAGATTGTCATTAGGTAACATAGGCATAAAAAAAAAAAAAAAAAAAAAAAAGAACACATTGAGGTATCAGAAATANTAGGCATAAAAAAAAAAAAAAAAAAAAAAAGAACACATTGAGGTATCAGAACTATCAAAGCCAATGATGCAATGAATTTTCACATTCAAAAGCCAAATTTTTTACTTCTCTTTTGTTGGTTGAATGAAGTATATAGCATCCATAGAGGGCATTGGCTGCCTTCGTCTATACAAATCTTCCACCACTGCAGGAAAAAATGACGATTAGAAATTTTTTGGGATCAAACCTAATAATTACCTTAACTGAAGAAATTTTCTATACATTAGCTGATCAATTGTTATATCAACTATTAATTGCCAAATATTTAATGAAAGTCCTCTTTGTTCCCTATTGAAAAATAAAACGTAGATCATTATCCCCAACAGCTACTCAAATCAACTAATTTTCCTATTTCCTAATTTATGAACTAATAGGACACAAATAGAATGCAACAATCTCCCATCTCCAGAGTGTAACTCTCTCTTCCGAAATTTCTTAATGGCATAAGAAATAATAGTACAGAAAAGGTGTGGTAGTTATGGAGTCACCTAGTTTAGCAGCTTGCTAGCTTGATCATTCAATTATAGTTTTTCCTAGTTTAGCACCTTGCTAGCTTGACCATTCACTTCCAGTTTTTAGCATTTTAACAGAAAACAGTAGGCAACACCAGAACAGCACAAAGAAATGATACAGTAGGTAGAATAAAGATCACCTACATTGCACACACTTTTACATAGTAAAATATGTTTGGAATTACATGTTCTCAAGAACAAGAAAATGGAGCGGTTTCCAAACATGTCATTTGCCAAAAACTACGGAAAAGTAAAACTGCTCTCTGTGATTTTTCTTGAGAACCAGCATTGAGAACAATTATCCAAATGAGGTATCAAAACTTTTAGAAGATATCCAATTGATTCTTACATGAAACTCCTTCTTGTGCAATGTCAACCATCTTGCATGAGCAGGACATGATCTTAACTGCAAGCTTGTCCATGATAAGTACCTACACATGAGACATTCAAGAACCCAAAAAAATGAGAAATGGCCTTCGACATTAATTTAGAAATGAACCATTTCAATTTGCATTCTTGCAAGATAAACAAATTAAGTAGGAAACATCCAATCAGCACAAGTTGAATGCATAACGAGAACGCCAGGACTCTTTTCCTCTGTTTCAAAATTTTGTAAAATTTGCATGCAATAAAAAACTTTGACTGATCAGAATTGTAGGTTCTTACAGAATCTTCCCTGTAGCATACTTGCAGCGCAAGAAACAATAATAAAAGCAAAAGCACAATTTTAAAATCTTAAAGCAAAACCATAAATTATCCAGAGAATTCCAGAAACATAAGAGATAGCAAATCAACACAAACATTAAAATACAAGCTGAGAATACCTTCCAGTTTGATTTTGAGTTCCCTGATTTCGCTGAGTGAAGCATTTCATGCAATAACCCTGAACTCCAATTTAAATTCAAAAACAAAATCAGCTAAAATACCCAGATTGTTAAACGATACCATGCAAGAAAATCCATTGCCAATCAACGCTACAATGGGCTGATCACCTTAAACTTCCACTGAAAGTACAACATTTAATAATAATAATAATTATAAAAAAAAAAAGGAATGGGGTATTATTCATAATTTATTAATAAGATTTGAATGGAGAGAGAGACTCACTTTCACGGGTGATTTGTTTGAAAAATTTGTAATCAGCTCCGCTGCATGAATATGATGAGGAGTCAGAATCCGAATACGACATGATTCAAACTGAAAAGAAGAGATTGGTTTGGCTTCCGGATTGGCCTTAGAATCAAAAACTAAACTCGAAAATTCGAAGAGATCGTTCACAGAAGAAAATGAAGGAAAAAGAGGAAACTCAAATTCTTGAGAAAATTTAAAAATAAAAAATTGAAATTAGAAGAAACTAAATTAATCTACAAATGAGTCGTGGATTGGGAATGAGAAGGGGAAGTAGCTTAAACTTGAAGTCATCATATATTGAAACAGAGACTTTCCCTTTGGATTCTTCCTTTCAGAAAAGCGGAGATGAAAGATAAAAAGAAACGTTAATGAAATTATGAAGAATTTGTTTCAACTTTCAAGTGTCGTAATTTAACCTCCACGTATTGACTCAACGTCCTTCTGTCTATCAAGGGTAAATTTGTAATTTAGATTCTTGTATCTAAATAAAATATATTTGTTTCTTGATTTTCTATTTCTTTTCTTCCTTTTTTTTTTTTTTAAGAAAAATTGCTTACGGATTTTTGTTTTTGTTTTGAAGGGATAATTTTCTTGTTCATATTTAAATCACATCTCTTGAGATTGGAAAAAAAATATTTTTCTAAAAGGTTTTGAATTTCTGAACTTACTCCTCTTCAAAATTCAAATCTAATGAAATAATGAATGGTTAATTAATAGATTTGGAAAAGAGTAAATTTAGATTTTTAAAATCTGTGAGAGAGATTGATGCTTTTTTTGAATCTTATGAGCTTTTTATGATTTTTTTAATATTTAAAAGAGATAAATTGCGGTTAAAAGAGGGATATTCTTTTTTTTTTCCCACTTTTCAGAGAAAAGAAAAAGGATTTTAACTGCCGACCTCCTATTAAATTTTTATATCAATGCAGACGTCCCACTAAATTAAAACTAACACAGACCTCCCAAAATTATAACAAATATCATACTCACTTAATGGTTACTTTTCTTAAACTGATAAAAAAACATCAATACCCTTCTACCACCTGCAACAGTTATTCACTTACAATAAAATAATAAATAAATAAATAAATAATATAATATTTTGTGAACATAAACAAAATAAAAGAAACAATTGTTTGTATTACTTTTTGTTTATTTATTATTTTATTACAAATAAATAACTACTACAGTTAGTAGAAGGCTATTGACGTATTTTTGCTAGTTTAAGAAAAGTAGCTGTTAAGTGAATATAACTTTTGTTATAATTTTAGCGAGTCTGTGTTAATTTTGATTTAGTAGGATGTCTGTCTTGACAAAAAATTTTCATAAGGGGTCGAGAGTGAATACCTAAAAAGAAAATAAAAATCAACTTATACAACCCAAGTGGGACAAATTCATTGGATTGGTAAAAATAAAAAATAAAAAATAATTTTTAATAAATAAAATGGTAATCACTCGTCCAATAAACTTATATCACATTGTATAGGTTGAGTTATAAAAGTTGATTATAAATATAATGCTCCTTATAATCCTAAAGTTGTTTGTTTGTCACATCAATAATTTTTTTGTTTTGTTTCATTCTTCAATTCAAATAGCTCAATCAACCAAAAAATCTCATCATTTTCAACTAATGGCTTTCTAGAAATTATCTCCGATAAACCACCATTTTAAAATAGTTTAAAATCATTCCCCAATCCAATCCACCAAATAGATTTTCTACAAACAAACAAATTAATGGCTTACGGTGATGGCCTATTGTTGCTTCTAGTGGCAATGTGGTGTTGTTTGCTAGTTACGGTATGCGCTAGTGTAAGGCTTTTGAATTGTTTTTTTTTGGCAGTGCTGCTTTAAGCTGAAGATAATGAGAATGAAAAATAATTTAAAAAGAAGAATAAAGTGAAGAAAATTAGGAGAACAAAGTCAAGAGATGGAGCTTATGTTAATCAGCAGTTGTGAGCTTATAATTCTTTTTTTTTTTGGTATTTGGTTTTTCATAGGGTGAAAAAAGAAATCGCAAGTAAACAAGGAATAAATCAAGCTAATTTTATCAATGAGAAATTAGTAATTAAGAACATTTTTTTTCTATGTATTAGGCACACAAAAAAAAAAAAAATGGAGACAAAGTAATTATTACTTATAAGGTTAGACTATTATAACTTAATCTTTTTTGTTTAATTTTTTACACTTTCTCGTATTCATTGATTCACTACAATCCAATCCAATGGTTAGAAATATGCTAAGTTGGCATAATGATAATTATATATTACATTTTTTTTTATCGACTACCACTTTTGTTGTTCTTAGCCATAAAGATAGCTGCTGAATTGTCACAATATACTCTCAATGGCGTAGAAATAGAATCTATAATTCTAAGCGTAGATATGAAACTCCTCAACCATACACCATGTGAAGTAGCCTCAAAACAAAAAACGAACTGAGCCTCCATGGTGGAAGTAGTAGTCAAGTTCTGCTTAGCATTTCTCCAAGAAATAGCTCCACTGTCCATTATAAAAATATATCCTAATGTTGATTTGTATGAATCAACACAGCCAGCAAAGTCTGAATCTAAGTACCCAATTACTTCTAGATTTTTCGTCCAGGTATATATAAACATGTAGTCTTTCGTGCCTTGAGGGTACATCATCACTTTCTTTACAATTCTCCAGTGGTCTATACCTGCTCTGATATTATCCTAACATTCCTGCAGCAAATGTAATATCAGGCCTTGTGCAGACCTGAGCATATATCAGGCTTCTGACGACAAAAGCATATGAAATGTTCTTTATTTGTTCCCTCTCAAAATCATTTTTCGGGTATTGGTTCAAATTGAACTTATCCCTCTTCACAATCGGTGTGAACATTCTTTCATCCAAAATCTCTCTAAGACTTTATTGAAATAGGTTTCTTGAGACATACCAAATATACCTTGTAATCTATCTCTATGAATCTTAATACCAATGACATGAGATGTCTTACCCATATCCTTCATATCGAAGTTCTTAGAGAGGAACTATTTCACCTGATGTAGTAATCCCTTATCATTAGCTGCAAGCAGAATGTCATCCACGTATAAAACAAGAAAACATATTTTACTCCTACTGACCTTCTGGTATATACGTTGATCTATGATGTTTTTTACAAATCTGAATGATAAAATTATATTCTGGAATTTAAAATATCATTGATGGGACTCTTGTTTTAAATTGTATATGGATTTCTTGAGCTGACGTACCAATTTCTCACTATTACTAGAGGGGAATTCTTCAAGTTGTTTCATGTAAACCTCGTCCTCTAGATCTCCGTTGAGAAATGTCGTTTTCACATCCATTTGTTGCAACTCCAAGTCAAAATAGTCTATTAATGCCACCACGATATGCATGGGATCTTTCTTAGATACAGGAGAAAAGATTTTTGTGTAATTGATTCCTTCCTTTTGAGTGAACCCTTAGCAACAAGTCTTGCCTTGTATCTCTCAATGTTGCCAAATGAGTCTTTCTTTGTCTTAAAGACCCATTTACATCCAATGGCTTTTACACCATCAGACAACTCAAAAAGATCCTAGACTCTATTACTTTTCATAGAATTCATCTCTTCCTTCATGTTATTATACCATAATTATGATTCTTTACAACTCATGGCCTATGAAAAGGACTCAGGATCATTTTTTGCTCCAATATTGTAGTTAGATTTTTGTAGATACACAACATAATCACTAAGAATTGCTAATCTTTTTGCTTTAGTAGATTTTCTTAATATTGTACCATCATTTCTCTCAGAAGTATGTGCTTCAACTGGTTGTTCAAGAATTCTTGGTAACTCTTGAACTACTGATCTACTGGAATATTGTCAGCAGCTTGTGAAACTTTAACAACTGGTTGTTCAACACCAATTTTTACTTAGGGGTGTTATGAGCAATAACCAATCTGTCACCTGAGGTTAGAGATGGCAAAAGGCTGGTCCAAGCCTGGGCTGAGCCTGGGCTGGCCCAATTTTTGGCCTGGCCTGGCTTGGCCTGACTGCTATAGTACAGGCTGGGCTAAAGCCTGGGCCTAAGCTAGGCCAGGCTCAGGCCAAGGTCACAAGCCCATAGGCCAACCTGGCCTGGCCCAGCCCGGCCTATACTGTAGCAGTTAGGTTTTTTTTGTTTTTTTTTAAATATCAATCATTTTTTACTATAGCAGGAAAGTAAAAAAAAAATTGTATATCATACAAATGAATATGTATTTATTTGTTAATATCATACAAATTTAAAAAATAAAATTGAAACTTTCACGAATTTAAAAACAGACAGGTTTAATTGTACTGCTTCTCCTGAGTTTGTGACAAGTAAAATATTCAAGCAT
>JANLJB010001662.1:13861-26086 GCA_026212285.1 Bursera cuneata | reverse complement strand
TGTGTGTGTGTGTGTGTGTGTGTGTATACACACACAAAATTAAAGGTTTCTTATTTACTAGGATTTTTATTAGATATATTCAATTGCGCCCAATGAGTTGCATCCATTACTTTTTGTGACCATTTAATCAATTAATTGTATAAACCTTTACACTCACCATAAAATATTATATATAGACACATTTTGTAGATGAATGAAAAATGATAGACACATTTACTACATAAACTTTTTATATTCAAGACCAAAGTCAGATGATTAATTATTAAATTATAAAAATTTGTTATCCTAACTTTATATATATATATTATATATAGACACACACACGCACATGTACATTTTTATACAAATATATATAGGAAAACGTAAATGACCCATGTACATCTCTCGCTACTGTATTTTAACATGATATATAAATAAATAACAATTTTGAACCAAAAAAAGAATACTATAGTTTCTAATTATTTCCACACTTATATATATGGAGTGTTACGGTGCAGGGATCTTTCACAGAATAACTTTGATGAGCCAGAAAAAATGCATAGGTAATAAAATATAGCAGCTTTGCTTCCTCTGTTGATTTTATATATATATATATTTATCCATGAACTTGATTGTTGTTACTTGATAAGTTTGCCAATTTATCTAAAAGTTTAAGTTAGTAGGTGTGAGCTCAATATTAGTTTTATACTTCAATAAACCTCCTCACGATCACATGTTGTTGCAAATGAATCAGACCTCACAAACCTTTTTTTGGGTCTTACAAGTCGGTTAATATATTTCTTTTTTTATTTACATAATGGGGGAATTTAACCTTAAACCACTAGGTCAAATAGCTCTTATACCATATTAAATTTGTCACTTTACCTAAAAGCTTAAGCTAATAAAGGTAAGCTCAATATTAATTTTCTATTTCAGTCCTGCTGGACCATTATATTCCAAACAGTTAACTATTCTATACCTTTTTTACTAAAGAAAATGCTTGTAATGTATTCACTCTTTCAGGAGTTTGTAATATATATATTATCATATGAATAAAGAAAGCATTTCATAGTTCTACAAATTGTAATCTTGCAGGGATAATATTGAAACATCCCCCGAATTACCAAAGATAATCACGTAAGGAAATTTCATCGAACACTTAATTTTACTTCTATATATAGTTGCACTGTGTTGTTGTGCTCCAAATTTCACTTCCTAGATTCTATCTCCTTTCCCTTTTAATATATCTTTTCATGGACTCGTATGCATGTGCTGCTGCAACGACCACGCAGTGAACCGAAAAGGTATACTCATCATAATCTTCTATATTTTGGAATTATAATAACCCTAAATTATTTCTGAGCAATTTAGTTGTGTTTTTAATCAGGACTTTTCCAGTTGAGATGATAGATCGGTATTGTCATGGCAAAAAATCGAAGTGTACGTATGTTATTCTTCTGAAAGCAATCATCTTAGAGTGTCTTGGTAGATTAAAATTAAGCCTTTGATTCTATTTGCAAAACCTTGATTTGGTTGATCCTTGAATCGGGCAAAAGCTTCTGAATAATTAACAATCTTTAATATCTTCACGAAAAAAAGGAAAATTAAAACAAGTAACTGGTTCACAAAGATTACTTACAAAAAAATGCCAAAGAAAAGGGTAGGTTAGGTGTTGGATGATCATGAACATTTGCGGGAAATTTCTTTTCAACCAAACTGCATTAGCTAGCTTCAATTGACAAGAAACCATCTCACTCTACAAAGATTTTAGGGTAGACTCTAAAAAGTTCACTAATACTGAAGTAAAACCAACCAAGAAACTTTGATCTTCCATTATAAAATTATTTATACTCAAATTAAAAAAAAAAAATCTCAGTTCATTTTCACAGAGCTTGTATTCTAGTTTAAGTACCAATTGAACAGCAACTATATCAAGTTTCAACTTGTTTGAAAATTTCCTAAGAATATAAAAGGTTGTTCATCATCCACATATAATTAAATTAACTCATAAAATATACTGACTAAAAAATAAATACATATACATCAATAAAGTATCTAAGAGAATTTACTAGTCATATACCCTATGAAGATTTTGTATGAGAAGAGTTATTAATAAGTAAATTGATCAGACGTCAATATCATTTGCAATGGCCCGCTCTCGTATACATAAGGCATTTTTAATAATTACAAAGGCAAATACTCTGACAAGGCCTACAATGAATATCATATTATGTAAGTGCTAATCGTTCAAAAAAATTCTAAATTATAAAACCATGTGGCACAAATCTAAAGCAAATATTATCATATTACATGAAAATATATAATCATTAGAAATGGTGTCAAAGTCAATTCACCTCATGGTGTGAACTAGATTGAGCATGCATATTACATGAAAATATATAATCATTAAAATGGATGAGTTGGTCTTTCTTGCATGACTTCTTCAAAAAACAAATCTTTCCTGATAAGTTGAGAATTGTGAATTACAAATAACAAAATTATTGTTCTCCTTCAATTTTCTCATGATTTTACAAATTAAGAACTAATCAAGTTATAAATATAACCATGTAAACTCGACATTTTCAGTTTTAGACTACATCCTACCAAACTCTTTGTTCCAGAGAACACTAAGGATTTAATGTCAATGTTTATAGTGTTGTGAATCGTAGTGAAATTTTGAACAAGCAAATGAACAAATTAATTAGCTCCCCACCACCTATTCGTTTGTTTTATCCGTATAAAAGATTGCTACCATTTAATTTGATGAAAATGTCATGCAATAAAAAGAGGGTAAGTTGTCAAATTGATTACTGAGCTGACTTACTATCAAAGCCAATGTTTCTTTGTTCAAAGAGTATTTCCTTTCTTTTTTTTTTCAAATTAAATGATTTTTTAAATTAAATAGTTATAAGAGGAGGTCTAAGACTCATAAATAAGATTTCTCACTCTATATTTAATATGTAAACTTTTTGGCTGGAACAATGTTTCAACTTTGTCATCTTGCTGTGCATAACAATCATTTTTTTTTTCTTGCAGACAATTCTTTGTTTATAAATTCCGGTGGTGAGGAAAAGTACGGTGACCGTGACGGAAACCGCTATGATGCAGATACTTCTAAAAAACATTTTTATGTAAGTAAAGATAACAGATGGGCTTACACTTGTTCCGGAGATTTCGACATGTATGGAGAGATGTACACGAATACCAGTGATTTCATAAAGAACATGACATGTGGAGTTACAGCGGACGACCCTTTATTTGAAAATGCTCGCCTATGTCCTTGTTCCCTAACATACTATGGTTTCTGCTTACACAATGGAAATTACTCTGTGAAACTTTACTTCGCTGAAATTGTATTTGCAAAAGATGAAGATAATAGCAATAAATGGAACCGTGTGTTTGATATATACATTCAGGTAACTAATTTTTCTTTTCTTATGACGTCAACTAAGTAGTGTTATCCACTAATTATTGAACTCTTCAATGCAAAAGAAGCAAAGGGTCCGAAGGGATTTCAACATAAAAGCAGAGGCTGGTGGTCCAAATAAGAACGTCACTATAGAGTTCCCAGCGAAAGTAGATAATAATCTGCTGGAAATCCAATTATACTGGGCTGGCAAAGGATCTGTATTCTTCTCATCTTCTCTTAATGGACCTCTCATAGCAGCTATTTCAGTAACCCGCGGTAGGAAGTTGCACACTTATACTTTTATTAATTAAATTGTTCAAAATCCCAATACTATTACTCTTCTGACACTACACTGTATTCAGTCAAACATACAGGCTTATCTACTATACAGATAGTAGGGATCGTTATAGCTGCTGTACTAGCTCCACTTCTGCTATTGGCTTTCATGTGGAGAATGGGATGGCTGGGGGACAGAGAGTTGCGCGGTGAGGCTATATTCAATAATTTAATCAACTTTTTCATTGAAGAAATTTTAACTAATTGACATTAATTATGTGGATATTATAAATTATGCTTTAAATTTTTTTCTCTTTATAATATGCAGTGAATAGTGTGAAGCTCCGAGGCAAGTCTTACACTGTAAAACAAATAAAAGATGCTACTCGGAATTTCAATAAAAATAATGTGATTGGCAAGGGGCGCTTTGGGATAATGTACAAGGTTATACTCTTCGTTATTTTTTAAATTGCCCTCAAATTAAATATTCATCAAGAAGAAGAAAATAAACCCCTTTTTTGATTGGATGGGATGAATGGCGAAATACCACGTAGTCCTATAAATCTAGCTAGGGGTTTGATTCTGCAATTTGTGTTGCTTTCTAATGCATATAAAATGGAACTGTGGATTATAACAATCAAATTATCCACTTATTTATTATGCAAGTAGTAGATGCTTGGACATCTATTACATTTCAGGTCTCATGTATAAGCATTTCTTAGTCATTGTATCTCGTATACAGGCTGAACTGCCCGATCATCAGATTGTAGCCGTGAAGAAGCTTTCTTTTCAATCAAAGATTGATCAAATAGGAACTGAAGTGTATGCCTTGAAACAGTTAAAACATGAAAATATTGTTGAACTGTTGGATGTCTATTCTAGAAGAGACCTACACTTGGTGATTTACGAATACATGGAAAAAGGCTCACTTAAAGAAGCCTTTTCTGGTAAGTTTCTTAGCTTCGTAACTCCTATATATATATACATAGGAGTATGGTGTGTGCTATGTATATTGTTTAGAGATAATAGTAAATTTGTCTAGATCATACTAAAAGTGCTAGACTAAGTGAAGCTTGATTCTGATCACTTGTCTAAGATAATTCCTGCTTGGCTCCATTTCATGTGGTTAAACAAACCATAAGTTACCTTCGTTTTACGGTGAAGCAAATGTCCGACATGTGTAAAGGGCAAAAAAGTTTCATGACAATGTTTTTAAAGAATTTGTTTTCCCTCAAGTCTTCTTCAAATCTTAAAACTGAGAATGTGATTGGAGTGTCGAAAGTTCAAAGATTCTAGTGCTAACCTCTATGTTTCGAACTTTAATGTTACATATTTTAGTTCTTAAAAGAATTGAAATTCATAAAAATATTAATGCAAGTGCTGGGATTTGCAGATGACTCAAACTCTAAGGGGAAACTTGATTGGAAAACGCGAGTTAACATCTGCCACGGAATAGCGAGGGGTCTCAAGTATCTGCATGAAGATAACACAAGCGGCGAAATCGTTCACAGAAATGTTAAAGCCAGTAATATTCTACTTGATGGAAATTTTAAGCCTAAGATATCAGACTTAGGACTGGCAAAGCTTTATGATGAGCAAAATCCTTATAAATTCATTGAAGAAATAGGGACTGCGTAAGTAACCAAGTATATATACTTTTTTCACCAAACAGTTTTTTCTTATTTATAAGATCTAACCATCATTTTTCATTTTCTTTTGAATTAAAACACTCTTGAGTATTGGTTGCTAATAAACATTTACAAGTTCGTACAATTTGTATGTGGCACAGAGTTTGAGCTTGTATGATCACTACTCTTTGTTGTTTCAGAGTATACATGGCACCTGAGTACGCAATGCGGCAACCCGTAACAGTTAAAGCTGATGTTTATGGTTATGGAATTGTCCTGGTTGAAATAGTTAGTGGGAAGAGTAATTCAAAGAGTGAACAAAACCGAGAGAGTGATTATCTTTTAAATAAGGTACTGGAACTTGACCATATGTCATACTTTCTTTGACCGGGATATCGATGTGCACATATATTTTATTATGAATTATTATCATTACGGATTAGGATAACTGTGTTGCTTTAATGCAGGCTTGCGTCTTACATTCAGAGAACAGGCATTTGGATTTGGTGGATGAAAATTTATCTGGTGATTATGACAAACGAGAAGCCGTTAAAATCCTTGATTTGGCAATGAGGTGCATTAATCTGTCACCTAATCTCAGGCCAGCAATGTCTGAAGTTGTGAGGGAACTTGAGCTGATTTCTGAATTCGACACTTCCTCCGCATGATTTGAAGACTGTTTTGTTTGATCCGTATTATGCCAAGTACCAAGTGGGCTTTCCTTAGTTTGTCAGTTTGCTTTCATTTGAGACTATTGTTATCGTTTCTCTTCTCTTCTTTCTTCTGGATTCAGTTCTGTGTGACGGACAGTGGTTTTCAGCAAGTGCCCTGTATTTTTTCTGTTTTTCAGGCTCTGTCCATTTGTGACGAACAAATTTCATGATATCATGTCTATGTTTTCCCCAGTTATCTTAAGGTTTTACCGTCCATTAATTCCTGCTTGGTGGTAATATTTTTTATTTCATTAATTAGTGGATATAAAGTTTGAACCAATAACTAATAACTCTCAAGAAACCAATTAACTTAAAAACTTAAAAGATTGTAAGTATGAGCACAAGTATTTAATTTGTCAACAGCAACCTAAAAATTCATAGTTTAGTGATTAATATGTAAATGTCTCTCGTTGTGAGAGATTATGTTTAATTAAGGAGTCTGTAACACACACAGGTGATGGACTAATCTCATCCTATTTTTGCCAACCAATTGATACGAAATTCTAATCCTCGTGAGTACTATTGTTGTGCAAAAATGTGAACAGTACTCACATAATTAGGAAGAAACAGTAAAAACAAATATACAGAGTTTAAGTGGTTTGTCAATGTCCCTACTTCTACGGTTTTCTTGTCCAAAATCCACGATTTCAAAGAAAGCGTACATAATAAGATTACATATTATTGCTTTTATATAAAACCCTTATTATACCATGCCATGGGGGACCCCCTACTTATCGCATCCCTGACAACCTTTTGGGTTAGTTGATGTTGTGGAGGGAATGGATTGACAAATATGAGCCACATAATCAATAACTAGATGCTGATGAGGTAGGACTACTGGAAGCTTCAAAGCCTCAGAGATTCTCATCTTAATATCGTTATCTCCCATTAAAAGTAAGGAGTAAGGGCTGAGATAGCTGCCTCACTAACAAATAAATAAACTGAAGCAGATGATCAAACTATTATAAGCCATCAGATGCATACACAGACAGCTATTCTCCCTTAATCACCAGCCTATCTCACATGTTCGAGTATCGAATATCTCAACCCTGTTGAAAAGTAAGAGGAAAACTATTGATTGAACATGATACTGAAGGACTTCTCACGTGTAAATGAGCAAGGGCGGCGGTCAAAATTACCTTTTTTCCACAGTTTAGGTCGCATTCATAAAGTTAACAAAGTAATTAGTGTGGGACCGAAGAAGCACTACCTAATGTTAAGTCGATGCTCAATTTATCGATGCAAGATTTAAAGAAAAATTCTCAAGCTTTTATTGGGTATATTGAATTAGATTCCAAGCCCTTTTGAAGAAAAATCTCGATCCTCTCCGGGAAGTCTATTTCTCAATTATTTCTTTGGTAAATTACCCTCTTCTCCTTTTCAATTAATATCTCTGCCACTCTTACCATGAAATTGAGCAAGCCTGTAGAACTTTTCTTTGTTCTCCTGTTGAGTTCTGTAATATTTTAAATCTAAATCTATCTTTCGGCTTTTCAAGATTGGAAGCTCTCGCATACAGACTACCAAGTTGGACTTCCGGCTTTCAGGTACTACATAATAATATATAGGATCATAATATTGTTTATCAGATATCTACAGGTTTATCATTGTGCTTAATAGTATTACAAATAAGGGTCTCTGTATATGATTTTTTTTTTTCTACTAACCATACATACAGAATTATTATCTCATGTTTCATGCATATGAATATTGTCACAATTTTATATCTATAAAAAATAATGTTTAGTCAATTGAAAATTGGAAATAAACTTTCAAAGTATATTTATGATTGATAATTAATAAAAAAAATTACATAAATAATCAAATCTTAGTAATACTATAAGAGTAACAACATAGGGTTAGAAGACATAGAATTTCTATCAGGTCTCAGAATTTATTTGCTGTCATGATTTTTGAACATCAATTCGCAGATCATATACAAGGATGGTGATGGTAACGGATGCTATGGTTCAGGCTTTGACACAGAAATTGATTAATACTTTACTGATTGAGGCTCAGTATGCATTTGATTTTAAAGATCAGTTTCAGGAAATGAAGGAAAAGCTTGAGGCTATGACAGCCTTCCTCTGCTACTCTGATAACCTCAAGAGTAAAGGGGAAGTTCTCAGGCAGGTGTTGTCTGAACTGAGAAAACTAGTGTATGCAGCTGATGACATATTGACAGATTGCCAAGTTAGAGCGGAGTATCGGAAAGATCAATCGGCATGCTCGTGTTTCTCTCCGCATGAGCTGTTTTTTTTACATCAAACGGGCAAGAAATTGAAACTCATTAATTCACGGATTCAGAACATGGAGACTATGTTGGACAGGGGTTTGAGGACAGAAATGACAACCAACAGGAAAAATGATGTATATCGAATAAAAAGATACTCCTCACAGAATTACGAACCTTCTGAGATAGTTGGTTTGGAGGATGATTTGGAAAAGATTAAATGGTGGATTCGTAGCGGTAACGAGGAACTTGTCCGAATTGGCATCGTGGGGATGGGGGGTTTAGGCAAAACCACTATTGCCCAGAAAATATTCAATGATGGAAGCATAGTTGCATCTTTTGATAAGATGATTTGGGTGCCAGTTTCTAACAATTTCAGTGAAGAAGGGATAATGAGGATGATGTTGAAACAATTAGGCATCGAATACTCTGGATGCCATGAAATCAATATGTTGAGTCAAATCCACAAAATACTTAGTGGTAAGAAGTGTCTCATTGTTATGGATGACGTCTGGACGGTTGATCTAGATTGGTGGAATAAGTTGTGTGGTGAAAGCAGTTTCGTGATCATCATCACGTCTAGAAATGAAGATGTTGCAAAGAGTATGGGAGTTGACAATTCACGAATTCATCGGCCTAGAACTTTAAATGAAGAGGAAAGTTGGTCATTATTCTGCAAGTTTGCATTTCGCAAAAGCAGAGGGAGGTACCCAAATGAAATAGATGACCAGTTTAAAAGAGTAGGTAGGGACATCTTGGACAAATGTGGAGGACTTCCATTGGCAATCAAGACAATAGGAGCGTTGCTTGCACCAAAAGTTGATTCCCTTGGTGAATGGAGAAACATTGGTAGAAATTTTCATGAATTAACAACCAACGGACAAACTAGTTCGGTGATGGCTTCTTTGCAATTGAGCTATGATGAACTCCCTACTTATCTAAAGCATTGTTTATTGTGTTTCTCCATTTATCCAGAAGACTTTGAGATAGATGCTGAACAGATAGTTCTTTGGTGGGTTGGAGATGGCTTCATCCAGGGGAAGGACACAAGGACTGCAACTGAACTGGGATATGATTATCTTTCAGAGCTAATCAGTAGATGCCTTATTGACGTCGTGGATCGACGTGGCTATGATGGGAGGGTCTACAGATGCAAGATGCACGATCTGGTGCGGGACATGACCATGAAGATCACAAAAGACGAGGGATTTTGCAGCTTTAACGAACAAGGCCAACAAAAATTGTCAGAAGAATCACGATGGTTGGCTTTGAACCGTGGCATGGATTTAGAATCTCTGAAAGGAAGTCCAAAGTTGAGGGCGTTGTTACTGATGTCGAGCAATCTTGTTTCCTTTGATAGGAATGTGGCGCTGCTCAGGTCGCTAAGGGTGTTGGATTTCTCCAAAATTAAGATAGAGACCATTAAAGTAGGGGATCTCCTGGATTGGATCTTTTCCCTTGAACGCCTTGCATATCTCAACTTAAGCGGAGTTTCAGGCCTTAAGGAAGTGCCATATTCAATTAAAAAGCTTCGTAACCTCCAAATCTTGGTTTTGAGGAATTGCATCAATTTAGCTGAACTACATCCCTCAATTACTTATTTGAAGATGCTGATTGTACTGGACCTAGGATCTTGTAAACTGCAGTACCTGCCTAATGGACTGGAGAAGCTAGTACATCTCCAGGAACTATCAGGATTCAAGGTAGTGAGTCAGGCTAACATGAAGGCTGGTCGGCTTCTTGAGCTGCTGAAGCTGCGGCAACTAGGAGTTCTAAGAATGAATATAAATAATAAGAGTGGAATCTCGGAAGAGGAAAGTAAGGTCTTATCACAGCTCCCGAAACTCAAGGTCTTGGCTATTGATGCTGAAGATTGTAAAGAGAGCAGGGTAGCAAAGATTGTTGATCAGCTTTCTCCTCCACCAAGCCTTCAGGAGCTTTATCTCAGCCATTATCGTCATGAAACTCTGCCAAAATGGATTAATCCCAATCAGCTTTCAAGTTTGCAATATCTTTGTCTTGAGGATGGAGATGTCAAGCAACTTCAGATGAGTCTTAACGATGAATGCGAAGATGATAGTAGAGGCAGCAAATGGATCCTGGAAGGTCTACGTTTAATGTTCATGCCAAATCTAGTCCTGGACTGGAAGAACTTGGGGAAGGATATGCCTTTTCTTCGTTATGCGGAGGTGAGCCATTGTTACAATCTGAGAAACTTTCCTCATCCCAAAAACAAAAAGATTGTCTGGTGGAAGAATAGTCAGGATGAAGAAATCAGTCATGAAATGCAAGAGTGAAGATTAAATCATCAGCTTTTCAAAGGCTTTTGGACATTGCTAGTTGAACATATGCTGAATAAAAGCATGTTATGTCCAAATTGATGTTGCTTATTGAGCTGTGTATGCTTCTAATCCAAGGCTGTTAAATTTGCTTGAGACAAATACGGTTTTCCTGCAGTTTGCTTAATTGGCTTGCTTAATGTTCAATAATGTGTAGTATATATATATATATATATATATATATATATGAATAAATCATGTATTGCTAGGCCATTTGTAATCAAAGGTATTTCTTTTGTTTTCCCTCTTCATCTCCCATATACATATATATAAATGATCCTGAAATACTTTTTCTTTTTTTTTTTCTTAATCTGTGTACTAAAGACTCAATAAACTCTATGATGTTTTCAGGAGTACTTAATTTCCAATTAAAAAAAATCTTTTTCAAAATCTTTTCTATAATTTCCTAGCGTTTGAATAAAATAGACAACTGTTAATTTTTTTGGATTAAAAGAAACACTTATTATTTACTTTTTAAAGAGAAATCTAATAAGTTTCTTTGAAGGTGCTACTGTGGTTTAAATAACGATCATAATTTCATATTTTTTAGAAAATTACTAAATTATAATAGTACAACAATTAATATTAATATCTCATTTTAAGTTGGATGATCGTAATCCTTACTGATATAATACGAGAAAATTACAATCGATGGCGTTGACTGCTCTGGAGAGGTGGGATTGTGAAGGTAACAATGGCTGCCAAACGACCCTTTAATCTTCTCATCCTATACTTCATCCAAATCTTCTGTCTTTCTTCACAGAATCTTATAGTAATCAAATATCCATAATCAAAATCGAACATAGTTAATTAAAGTGGATGATCTCCAATGTGCTTTATTGAACTTCTTGTTGTCTACCTCTCATCCTACAATCTTCCCAACTGATCATTTATGCTTTCGTTATGTAATTTTTCATTTCCTTCAGTTGAAAGCTTTAAATTTGTTGGGTTTTTTATATTGATGTCCTTGAGTTCGAACAATGTACACCTCTCAAGTTTGAAAACTTTTAATTTGTGGGATTTTATATTCATATTCATGATTCATAGGAAATCTTCGCCTATAAGTCAAAGGCAATTATCTTTGGTCGAAATACTTAGCTGCAGAACATTTTCAAGCACTCGAATACGAAATATTTTTAACAGTATATTAGTTTGTTCAATACATTCAATGAGGCTTATTAATTTAACAACAATAGCACTTTAAAATTAATTAAAAAAATCAAATTAATTATAACTATAACTTCTTAAGATTAATGGGAACATTATAATATTTTGATCAAGAAGTCATAGTTAGATCCAAAAAAAAATTTTCTCTTAATTTTTTTTAATGAATTCCAAAATTCATAGAAGTTTTTCGTGGTTAGGTTCGAAATTAATAAAATAATTAATTTTTTTTGGTTCAAATTTTAGTGAGATTGATAATATCTTAGAGAAATTTAAATAAATTGGTCCAATTTGGCATCTTGTCTAATCATGTAAAAGTAATTAAGGATTTATCGTTAAATTAAATGTTCAATATATGATTGATATTAAATTTTAAAGAGCACGAATGATTATATAAATAATTTTAGAAACAAAATTATTCATTTGAGACTGTGTCATGTCAAACGATGACCATGTTATGTGTTTCTAAGATTGTTTAAACATT
>JANLJB010001662.1:0-13545 GCA_026212285.1 Bursera cuneata | reverse complement strand
AAATAATAGCAGCAGCACAATAGCAAGAAACTCGAAGCATGCAAGACCGTAGAAATGACTTTGAAACTGTGCGAGTTGCTGCCCAATACGGCAAAGGTATGTTTGGTTTTCTCGATTTTCTACTCCAAGTCACAAGCAACTAGCAATAGGAAATTACGAGAAGAAAGGAGAGGAAAAAGCAATTGACCATTTGTAATCATGTTCGTAATATTTTACCTAATTTTTTTTTTTCAATTATCAAGTATTTATTATGAAAATTAANATGACATTAATTGAAAAAATGATATCCGATATCATTTTTAATGAGTTTAGATGTCAATCTTTGAATATGTTTTATATTTAATTTCTTACTAAGTCCAGTATTATTATTTAAATAAACAAAATTATAAAATGTTTACATAGTTCTCCTCCACCATTACCTACCAACTGGGTCCCAAGCGCAGTAGATCAGCTTATTTTAGAGAAATCCACGTCACCTCATTCTATAGTCTAGAAATCAGACGGCTAGAAATCTGACAAGAAGTGGACCCACCCATGTCGGTGAATACGCATTAAATCTAGCCGCGTCAAGCTACAGCCCACATCAAAGTCCACCCGTGACCCATTATCCTTAAACCACGTCCACGTCGTCTCCTCTATAAATGCCTTTTTTTCAGACCTTTCAAACACACATTTCAACAACAACACAAAACCGTTACAATGAAACTGCAACCTTGTCCTTATCTCCTCCTCTCTGTCCTCCCCCTCCTCCTCCTCCTCCTCNCCTCCTCCTCCTCCTCCTCGCGGACGCCGTCCGCGTAGAGACCCTGCTCGGCGGCTGGGTGCCGATAAAGGACGTGAAAGATCCGCACGTGGTTGAGATCGGGAAGTTTGCGGTGAGCGAACACAACAAGCAGTCAGCGGGTGATTTGAAATTCCAGAGCGTGGTGAAGGGCGAGACCCAGGTGGTGGCGGGGACCAACTACCGCCTCCTCTTGGAAACAAAAGACGGGAAGACGAGCAGCAATTATGAGGCGGTTGTGTGGGAGAAGCCGTGGGCTCATTTAATGAACCTCACCTCCTTCAAGCCTGTGAAGGGTTAACGTTGCGATGCGATGTTGCATGTAATGTAAAATGAATGAGTGGTTTTTGACTTTTGTTATCCAGTTTTATTACATATATTAACGAATTATGAAGAATAAAATATTGTATGATGTTGTTTATGTTTGGAGTTTTTAATGTAAAATCTGAAACGCATGTTATTGTTGTTAGCTTTAATCACGTTAAAGTTTAAGTTGGTGGTTATCGGTAACTGGGGAAAATTGATTTAAGTGATAACGACAGAGGTAGGCCGTCCGATTCTGAGCTCACACCCTCACACTTGATGGGACACGTTTCGTTTCGACTTTTACACTATCTATCTGATTCGAATGAATGTTTATGGTAAGTGGGCAATGAAAAATAGATGGGCCGGTCCAGTAACATATAGCCTGTGGAGAAGAAGTTGCTTGTTGTGTTTTGAATCTTGATTGGTTGGGAGAAAAATAATACTAATAAGAATAAAACTTTATATTATATAAAGTGGAATTAGATGAGAATAAAAATGGATCTTAAAAAGAGAAAAAGGAAGGAAGAACTTGAGCTGAGCTGATACGCAGTAGATGAAATGATGGGTCGGCAAAGAAAGGCATGTGATAGCGAAGGTGGATATGATATTAAAGGCAAACTCTTAGTATCTTCAAATCAAACAACCATCATGAAAAAGAAAGAAACAATTGTGAACATTTGGTGCCTGCCCCGTACATCCCCCAAGGGACACCATTTTTTTTTTTTTTTTATTTCTTTTTATTCTTATCTTTGCTCTCCTTTACCAAATATGTAGTCACAAATCTATTATATTAAGTCGAAGTCGCAACAAATTTCGGGGCAACACAAAAATAGTCGTAACAAGCAGGGAATGGACTTGTGGTCGGTAAGAAGAACAGAAGACTTTCAATGTTATTCTTCTAGTAAGTAAAATTTGACATTTCTATATTAATTAAACTTGAATGAAAATTGGGAAAATAAATAATTTTCGTGACCGTCCGCAACCACATAGTATAAGTGGCAAGTTCCAACTAGTTACGTAAAACCCAAAGGAAGGAAGGAAGGGTGTTTGACTCCACGAAATCTCCTAAATTTAAATCTAATCTAATCCTCCGAAGCCACACAAAAAATAAAATAATACAACAACAACACAGACACTCTCCTTCCTTGTCTTGTCTGTAAGGAAGATCAGAAATTTACCGAACGATTTGATTTGATATCTGAAACCCTAGGACAGGAATTCCAAGGGAGAATAGGAGTCTCTAGCTGCGGTAGGACGGAGAGCCGCTGCGGTGGAGTTGCTCCCGAGGCTCTCGAACCCTGCGGCTGAACCACTTCCACCACGAACTTCAACTCCAACTTCAACAACTGTAACTTCTACGTTATCCGCCAAATCGAGACCAGAAAAGAAAATCAAAAATGAAGGGACTTTTTAAATCCAAGCCACGTACTCCCGTCGACATCGTTAGACAAACTCGCGATCTTCTCATTTATGCCAGCCGCACTCCCGATACTCGCGAATCCAAGCGGGAAGAAAAGGTCTTTCTTTTAATCTCGATCGGCTTTTAAGACTTTCTTTCCTTTTTTATTATTTTTTAAAATTATTATTTGGGGCAGGGGGGAAAATTTTGGTTATTGCTTTCTGAAATTAAGAACAAGTTTTGTTAGTTAATGATAAGTGTGTAGAAAGTTTAATTTGCGATGTTGCCTTTCTGGGTCGTAAAAAAGGTTGGCTTTTCGATAAAGTTTTCCTTTAACTGAATGTAATGGCATTGAATTTTACCAGCTTATGCCTTGTAGATTTCGCATTTCGTTGAATCAGCATTGGGTTGCGAAATTCAACAATTTTTTATTATTTTAACAGATATTTTAGTTTCATATTCATCCGAAGATTCAAAGATATTTCACCGTAAAGTGCAATAGCTCTCAAAGTGTTTAATTTGATATTTCACCGTAAAGTGCAATATTTCTCAAAGTGTTTAATTGAGTGGTTGGATTGGTAAGAATTGAGTCCTGTGAAGAGTAATTGAGAGTGTAAAACGAAGAGGGTTTCACACTGGATCTGAATTAGCCCCTACTTGTTTTTCTAATTCCCAAGTATGCTTAAAGTTTGCTTTTTCTATTAGTTGAGGGTGAAAGTAATAACTTTTCTGATCTGCATTTTGCTTCCTGTAGATGGCAGAGTTGTGTAAAAACATAAGGGACTTAAAAACAATACTTTATGGCAATAGTGAATCTGAGCCAGTTGCAGAGGCTTGTACACAATTGACTATGGAGTTCTTCAAGGAAAACACGCTGCGGCTTCTAATCACTTGTCTTCCTAAATTGAACTTGGAGGTGAACTTTACGTTGTAAAGTCGAACTGCCGCTCAGATTTCGTTGATGTTTTTGTTTATTTGTTGCTATTCTAGGTTACATGATTTAAAGATCATTGACGAAGTTCAATCATTAAATTTGAAGCTTGGCATATGGCTGTTTTGGGAGTTTTTCCTACATCATATATCTTGACAGGGATCATATTTTACAGGCCCGAAAAGATGCAACTCAGGTTGTTGCTAATTTACAAAGGCAACAAGTTCATTCGAAGTTGATTGCATCTGACTACTTGGAAGCAAATATTGATCTTTTGGATATCTTGATAACAGGGTAAGCCAACATTAGAAGATGTTTGAGGGAAGTTGGGGATGCTATCTTAAATCATTTTCTTTGTTTAGGCTGTGTCTAATTGTTGAAAGCTGTTTCTATAGTTATGAAAACATGGACATGGCTTTACATTATGGTGCAATGCTGCGGGAGTGCATTCGTCATCAAACTGTTGCAAGGTTAGCAATGTGAATCAGACTGTAACTTCTTTTTTCTTTCTCACTCAGCCAGTTCATATAAATCGTTTTACTGTGTTTTCAAGTAAATTTCAGCATGAAAATGATGGCTCTCATATGTTCTGAAAAGGTTTATGTGAAAAAGCAAAAATATGGGGAAACAATTAAGTAATAGGCACATTGCAGAGTAATTTTGCTTTCACACTTTATTCTGATAGCATAGAATCTCCTTTCTATGTTGTTATATTATACAATTTTTGTAAGAATTTTAACTGTTAAGTTTGGAGTTTCCTGACTAAAATGTGAACCACATATGTATATTGAATTCTGGCTATTAAACTATTGAACTTTATGATTTTTTTTCCAAATGATGTATAAATGTCCTCTTGTGGTTATGGTATAATATAGTGTTTGGTCAAGATCTTCAATTGGGTTGATTTCTTGATGGTAGACTGGATTCTGGAATGCCTTAGGATTTTTGGTTTTATTTGCAGGTATGTGTTGGAGTCACAACACATGAAGAAGTTCTTTGACTATATACAGCTTCCAAATTTCGATATTGCTGCAGATGCTGCTGCTACTTTTAAGGTTTAATACAGCATGGATAACAAGTTTTGAATGATCTTTCTTTCTGTCTTTATAAGTTTATCTTTTGTTATTACATTAACATCACTTCAGTTAATTTGTTAGTTGAACTTGGTTTTTGATACAACTTACAATCCACTGAACCTATAACTTCAATTGCTGCATAATTTGGTATTACCATCCTTTCATTTGATTGAATAATTGGCAAACTTCAAAACTTATAATTTGTCATGGTCTTGACTCTGCAATTTTGCAATCATTGTCTTTGAAGTTTGACACTTGAAGACACAATACATAAATGTGATGCTATTAAACAATTTATTGCAGGAGTTGTTGACAAGGCATAAATCAACTGTATCTGAATTTCTTTTGAAGAATTATGACTGGGTAAGTTTTGATTGCATATGGTTTTATAAGTGTTTATGTATATTCATAAATGTCCCTGTATACTGGCCACATGGACACTAGATAAAAGTCCTGATCTGTCTGTGGTAATGTAGTTTGATTTTGAAAGAATGTCAAAAGTAGATAAAATTATTCAGTGGGAAAACAGGAGTTTCAATTGAGAAACCCTTGTATCAATCCATCTTGGGAGTGATGATTTCATCCTAAATATTGTTGGTTGTGCTAAATATAAAATTTGTTTGATAATTTATAAATTAGAATATATTAGTACCTTCTGTGGCTTTCCAGTTTGATTTTCCTTGTCTGTGTTTGTATTTAATTTGTCTGTTTGAATTTTTTTACATCAACAATATCCTAACTTGACTATATTTACTAGTTTTTAACTAGTGGCCATCATGATTGATGATACTTTATGATTTTAAATTTCAACCATATGCTTCTAAACTTGTTGCTCTTTCCTGGTTCAACAGAACTTAAGTCTTTTCAAAAAATTCTTTGCTGGTTTCAGTTTTTTGCAGAGTATAACTCAAAACTGTTGGAATCTTCCAATTACATCACCAGACGACAAGCTGTGAAGGTAGGAAAAAGAGATGAGTTCGAAATATGATAATATTGCACTAAATGAAGCATATGTATTCGTTTCTGAATATAAGGAATTTATATCGTACAGCTCTTGGGAGATATGTTATTGGATCGCACTAACTCTGTTGTGATGACACGATATGTGAGCTCAAGGGACAACTTGAGGATACTCATGAATCTTCTCAGGGTAAGAAAATTTCCCAGATTGCATATGGAACATATATTGCAAGTCTTTTCTAGAGTTAATATGAATCAGGGTTTGCGATACTTGATATAATGTGTCATTAAGCCTTGATTGCCCCTATGCGTCATGTTGTTTTTTACTTTTTTGTTCAATTTTTATGGTTATAAATGATAGTGACTTCTGATTAAGTTTTTGGCTTCATAACTAGATTGTATATATCTTAGCTGTCTTACCTAGATTGAACCTTTGATAAATGCACCATCGTAGGGCTTGTGTTGGTCACCTGTTTGATGCCTTGGATAAAAATAACTGGTTAGAGAATCTGATATTCTGACTAAAGTTTGGTGTGTTATGATTCTCTTTTACAGGAGTCTAGCAAGAGTATTCAGATAGAAGCATTTCATGTGTTCAAGGTACTGTATTTTGCTGGTGTACACAGTGAATTTAAAATGTTTTTAGGTACCATATGTCACTTTGGTAACTGTTGACATTTTATAGTTGTTTGCTGCTAATCAAAATAAACCTCCCGACATTGTAAGCATACTTGTTGCAAATAGAAGCAAGCTTCTGCGGTTGTTTGCTGATTTCAAAACTGATAAAGGTATAAAAGTAACATTCTTGTATCAACAATATGCATCAATATGCTCAGTAGTGCATTTACATTCTTAAGCATGTTTTGTTGCAGAGGATGAACAGTTTGAGGCTGACAAAGCTCAGGTTGTGAAGGAAATTCTTGGACTTGAGCCTAAGGATCGCCCATGACCGAATGAGCTTTCGTGTGTTACTTGTATCCTCAATCTCATGTTGTCTTCTCCATCATTTAGATGTGAATTATATATAGCTCTCATAGTTCTCAACATGACACTTTAAATATTTTCTAAAAGCTGTTTATTTTCTATGTAATGTTATTCCCTTCTCTCTTGTAATTTCAAATATGTGTACTTCTGTAGAGGAAAAATAAAGCTAGATACGAAATTATTTAAATGGCACACTTTGGTCGATGTTGAGAATGATTTAATACAATATAACTTGGCACGTGTGATAACCGATCCACATGAACGTGAGATTTGGTGCTATTCTAGCATCTTATATGACTTAAAGATGGACTAAAAGGTTTTGAAATGGACCGGAGCTGGAGAACATGAAGAATTTTAAAAGAGTTCCAGGAGCAGGAGAACATGGAGAAAGAGAAGGAGAGGTTCGTATGAATTTTGAGGTTTCGAAATGGAGGAGTGTCGTGAGAAAGTGGAGATGAATACCGATTGCAAGTTGAAGAACTGAAGAATAACATAATTAAGGTTTTCTTAAAAATAATTTAAATATTGAGCTAAAAATAAAAATTAGCTATTCAACTTTTGATCATGAATAAAGAAAGCAATTGGCATTTTCATAGATATAGTATCTCCACATCTTGACCAGTAGAGCTAAATCAACTTATATTAGTTTGTATTTTTTGAGTATTTACTATACCATGTTTTGTATGCATAGTTCCCATTCATATACTGCAATGAACTCTGAAATTAATAATTCATATCCTGTCGGCTAGCATGGGTTGCTAATTGTTATGCATGGACGCTTAGAAATTGATCATTCTTGTCTTGAAGGAGAGATGGGAAAGTTAAGCTTAATTTTTAAATTTAACATCTGGGCAAACCAAGAATGATGTGATAATGTATTTGTTTTCAGTTGCATTAACCTAAAAAAAGGTGACAAATACCAATCCTCTGAATCTCTAATCCCCATTCACAACTAGAATATAAAAGGGCTTGACCCTGGTCGAACCTTATTTTGGTTTTAACAATTTAAACATCTTATCTAAATTTGTTTCCAACCTATTCCTTTGAATCGCCTGAAGAACCAAAACAAACAATAAAACCTAAGATATTTTCTCAGCTATTATTATTGGGAAATTTATGTAAACTTGAAGTGCTTAATGACTTCGCTTCTGGAAAGAATTTATGTAAATATTGAAGTTTCCAGAGCTGCCAAAATAAAGTGTCAAACACTATGCTGAAACCAAAAGTCCAAGCTCGAAGTGGAGAATAAAGTTGGTGGCGGCAGAGTACGGTTTCTTCCTTTGCATGTGGAGGAGGAAGCTTCGTGATGTTGTAAGGGAGGTAGGAGTAGGCATGTACCTATTTATGAATTGTGATTGAGATTTGAGAGTCACGAGAGAAGACAACCGAACGAATTAAATAAACAATGGAGCATCCTGGCAGGCATATTCCTTGAATCTCCCCATTCATTCATACCATATGATATGATGGTAGGGCCACAATACCCTCCATTATTCAATTTCGCTACAAGAAGATTCGATTTCCTTTATTCTTATTTCACTTTCAAGTCTCTCGACCATGTTATTCCATTTACTCACCATTCTTAGCTAAATTGTTAAGCCTTTACTCCCTTGGTAAATTCCAAGGGGAAATTATCCTAAACGACACCTTTCCTTTTTTTTTTTCGTCAGACATGCATGTGAATGTGATTCACCTGGAAGAGGGATTAACTTAAACTATGTAAAAATGAAGTGAATCTGAGGAAGTCGAAGGGCATTTATGTCACGAAAATTTTGTATATAAGCACATGTATGCACTGTCTTTGCCCACGTGCTACGTGAAAACTTACAAACAAGGCATAACACTACCAATCGTTAGCATCTTCGTCTTCCATTCCATCCTCATTTGCTGATTGTCTCATCTAATTTTTTCTCTTTACTGTCAAATCATATATTAAAACTATGGCCGAAAAAGGTAGGACCTCATATCTTTTATTTGCTCTTAATTTTCTAATATTGTTTTGTGGTTCAGTTTCTATCTGGGATCTTAATCTTAGTGCATTTGGTTTAGTTAAATTCACTCTGTTTTGCAAATTATTTTTGGTTTTCAGACTTCTTGGCCACTGCAGTTGACGCAGCTAAGAAGGCTGGCGAGGTTAGTTCACTTCGCTTATATGATAATCATAATTCATAACAATTAAATCACTGACTTTCTCGATTTCCCTCTCGTTTCTCGATGTTTTCTCTTCAATGTTGTGTACAGATAATCCGTAATGGGTTCTACCGGACCAAACATGTGGAGCATAAGGGCCAGGTATCTCTTTCTCTCCTCTACTGTACCAATTATTATGCTTTCTATCCCATGAGTTGATAATTGCAATTATGCGATTTCAAGTTGTGTTGTAATGGAAATTGATGCAGTAGTAACTAATAGGTATTTTCATGATTTTGAGTTTAAAGCATATTAATTTAAAGTGAGGAAGAGTTCAATTTTCTGCCGGTTGCTGATCATATAACTGAGAAAGCGATGGAATCTTTTAAGTGTCGATGGAATTGAGAAGAATGAATGATTGGATAGTGATTGATAATTTTTTAATTAAGAAAATGTTGAAAATGATGAGAACAATTGAAGAAGTTATAATTTCCATGTGGGGTAATGGATTTTGAATCCTGATTTGCGTTGCTCATCTTTCACGCAAATCAGAACATAAGGAAACAAGAATCCAGATATTCACTCTGTTCTTATTCTTCATTTTTCTTGGTGGCTAGATGGCGCATTTTGTGAAAGAATAATTCCCTTCAAACGGATAATGCACTAGGTATTTTACTGGGATGCAAAGCTACTTAATTGATATAATACAAAATTTCTCCCCTAATCTTCCATTTTACTTGCAACTTATCAACAAATCTGTTGTTTGAGATGGCTAAGTTGGAAAAAAGACAAATTTGCCATTCAAGTTTGAAAGAACAAATGTTCATGAACTGGAAAAGAGAAAATAATCTTACAAGTTCAAGTTTTAATGATATCTACTTATCATTGTAAACTTTACCACTGATGTGCAGGTGGATTTGGTCACAGAAACTGATAAGGCATGTGAAGATCTCATATTTAATCATCTCAAGGAGCATTATCCCACACATAAGGTTATATCCTTATCTATCATAACATAGCATCATATACCAAACACAATCTCTTATCTTATTAAAATGAATATCACCCTTTTTCTCTGATGCTGTTTATCTTAGTTCATTGGAGAAGAAACCACTGCTGCTTGTGGAACCACAGAGTTGACTGACGAACCCACTTGGATTGTTGATCCTCTTGATGGAACAACTAACTTTGTGCACGGGTAAATATCATCTTTATTTATTATAAGTGATTGACTTCTTGTTTATTTAATCAACTAATTTCACTTTTGAACTGCGGCAACTTTGATTATTTCTAGGTTTCCTTTTGTGTGTGTCTCTATTGGTCTTACAATTGGGAAGGTTCCTACTGTTGGTGTTGTCTATAATCCAATAATGGATGAGGTGAGAATTCTTATCCTGCCTGTATATTTAATTGTAATATAAGTGGTCAACCTTAAAATATCATTTTACAGATAGGGCTTAGGTTTAGCATATATCAAATTAATGTAAGGGATTATCAATAAGATTTATAACTCGCATGGACAGTATTGGATTTGATAAGTCTCTATTTGAGTTCCATTTACACATGAACTACACATGTTATCTTCCTGCTGCCAGCTTTCTTTTTGTTGGGACTGTCCATATGCAAATTTCCAAAGATTTTGGAATTTCTCTGGCTTAGTATTTTCATGTTGTCTCTTTGAAGATCACTCCTTCTATAAAATTAACATGATCAATTGAAGAGAATCAATATTGTCTTTTGTTAAACTTTTACTGGCTGAGCAAGTGTAAAATTTGAGTTTGTTACATGTAGCTTTTTACTGGCATCCGTCAACAAGGTGCTTTTCTGAATGGAAAGCCTATAAAAGGTGAGTTCACTATTTTCAACCAATAAGTAGTGTTTAATTTCTACTTTTGATCAATATTCATTTCTTCCAATGAATTTCTAATGGCTGCATGCTTGTGTTTTAAATTTTGCAGTTTCATCTCAAAATGAATTGGTGAAGTCTCTACTTGCAACAGAGGTATGTGAGCATTCCACACAAATTTAGTTCCCTATTCATTTGCTGTTATGTTGAGTGTAACCGAGGTATTTTTGGGTTCATGGATTTGTAAACCATATAAGTGAACTTGCGAAAATGTGAGAAAAAATCTGTCAGTAATTGAAATGGCTGTATCCTGTTTATATGTGATCTACATACCTCACATTCACTTAGAGTTCCAATTTCCAACATGCTGGAAGTTTCCATATTAAAATAAATGTGTTTTCATTAGATAAACTGATATTTTATTAAAATGGCTGTATCCTGTTTATATGTGATCTACATACCTCACACTCACTTAGAGTTCCAATTTCCAACCTGCTGGAAGTTTCCATATTAAAATAAATGTGTTTTCATTAGATAAACTGATTTTTCATTGTCCAATAACAAGCATGCCTTACGTAAGATTACCTGAATATTTCAAATCACCTTAAGCTCAATTTTTCTTACATCTACAGAATGCAGATATGTGCTTTCAGAATTTTTTTTTTCATGGTGTCAAGCATTTACCATAAATATGTTGCATTTTTGTTAATCAAGAGTAATTTAGGTAACCAAGATAGTAGATTTACTGTCATTTGATAGCATGTTATTAGCTGATAAAAGCTTATCTTACTGAGAGGGCAGGCTGGCACAAAACGTGATAAGTTAACTCTGGATGCTTCTACAAACAGAATCAATAGCTTGCTTGCTAAGGTAAACGAAAAAACTGCCTCGGAAGCTTTTTTAGATTTTCAATTTTGGCTACCTTAGATTAATATTAGTTGAATCCTTTTAACAGGTGAGATCCATTCGGATGAGTGGCTCCTGTGCATTGAATCTTTGTGGAATTGCATGTGGAAGGCTTGACCTCTTTTATGAACTTGGGTTCGGTGGTCCATGGTATGATTGTGCTTTTCCCTTCTTTTCTTAGTAAAGCTATGAGTTTTACATAATGGATATACTCTGTCCTTTGCTCAGGGATGTGGCAGGAGGCGTTGTGATTGTCCAAGAAGCGGGAGGAGTTGTGTATGATCCGTAAGTATAGACATAAAATGATCTTTTTTCCTTTTTTCTATTTCTAGCATTTTCTTCCAAAATCTAACAAAGGGTAAAAAAGTTATTAGATCCCTGCCAAGATACTTAGACACTGTAGGTTTTATATAATTCTCTACAATATTGTGGTGTTCTAGTCCCATTTTTCCTTGTAACTTCTTTCCTGTATCAATATCCAATGGTTCCTGATGGTTTTAGGAGAAAAAAATATTATCCGAAAATTGTGGTTGTTCTCCTTTAAGTTGATGTATTACTCCCTAAATTTTTTCTCTTTCAACTAGCTTTGTTTGCCATTAGCCATTTTGAGAGTGGAAGTTTGACTATCTCATTGATTCTAGATGTTAATTAATCTACATAATCTCTTTGAGCACTTGTAATAACCTCAAATACCCGTGTCATCGACTATGAATTTTTATTTTTGAGAATGATGTTTAAAAGGTAGAGGAATCTTTCATCTCAAACCCCAAAGTCAAAAAATTTTACTCGCTCTCTTATTGTTGGTATACAACTCGCATTTGTCTTTTTCCTGTGGCACTAGCAAATTACTTATAAGTTGAATTCTTCTGAATTGCACAACTGCAGACCATAGTAGTATTTTTTTCCCACGGTATATTATGGAGACAAACATGCATGAGTAAAGATTCTGACTTACCCTCTAACTAATATATTTTTGAGGATTATGCATATGTGTAGCTTTTGATGGTCACTGTTTTGCTTCAGATCTGGTAAAGAGTTTGACATCACTGCTCAGCGAGTTGCAGCTTCAAACCCTTTCCTCAAGGATGCATTTATTGAGGCCTTGCAGGAATCAGAATGAGAAAGCATCTATAATCTATTGAATTTAGAAGTTGACTCTCATTCAATACGATCAGGCTATGTTTTCTTTTCTTCTGAGCATTATCAAATGGTCTACTTTTGATCCCATTATGAGGTTATGACAGTAGCCATTTACTAAAAAAGAGTAATATTAATGATACTTCAAATTAGCCTTTAAGCATTTGAGATCATGTGTCGAATCCAATTAAGTTTACAACTCATTGCTGACAATACAAATTTGCTTTTTTTTTTTTTTTTTTGAAATAATTGCATGAATGCCTTGGTTTGCCGGAGGCTTCCAGAAAATGAGCCTGATATTTCACTAGCTGTGTCTTTATTTCCTTCAATAATATTTCCTGGATTTTGTTTTGCTTAGGGTCACGTAGCAAATCCTGACTTGAACCATATAAATTATGACTCACAACAGGCTAAAATACTGGTTAACAGGTGAATGTACAAGACCTTGGACATCTTACATTGTAAACTTTCCCGAATGGTTTGAGCCCATTATTGGGCAAAAGAAATAAAAATAAATAAACAAAAAGGAGTTCATGAAGGACACAGCCACTTGCTTAGAGTTGGACCATCGTTAAAGATAGTGTCGCAGCACCTAAAGGAATTGGGTGTCTTTACAGCTTCCCGAAATTCTAAAGCATGGTTATGCGGCTACATCCATGATAAAGCATGGGAAAGTTTTCTGATAGATTGGAAAAATAATCGGATAGACATTAAATTGTTAGCCAGGGTCTAGTTCCTTTCATATAATAGTTCTGAATGGTGTCTAGAGATTCAAGGAACGTTTCCCTTTCTACACTGCTGGTCAAGGTCATGCCACGTACCCGATTTGCCACCTTTTTTAGGTTAATACAACTGAAAATGTATTACGCCATTCTTGGTTTGCTTAAATGTTAAATTTAGAAATTAAGCAATTAGAGCTTAATTTACAATCTCTCCTTGAAGAACAAGAATGATTAATTTCTATTGGTCCATGCCTAACAATTACAACGAATGCGAACTGACAGTATCAGAACCTTTTCTTCTTTATTTATTCTTTTTTTTTTTTTTTTTTTTGCTGTTTGTCTAGCATCTCCTAGTATACCAAATTGA